>CAODLS012226726.1:0-11777 GCA_948243855.1 Flueggea neowawraea | reverse complement strand
GATAATTCATCCAATTAAATATGCACAGAAATAAGAAACAGGATGAAAAATGCCTCATACTATATATATCAAATATAAAGGGGTAAACAATGTGCTTGGGGCTAGGGCTTACACTAACAGATCCTTCATCAACAGAGCCTCTTCACCATGCAGAGAGAGTCCTCCCTAATGGTGACTTCTACACTGGAAATTGGATTGAGAACCTTCCTGATGGCCATGGGAAGTACCTTTGGACTGATGGCTGCATGTATGTTGGCGAATGGTACAAAGGAAAGACCATGGGGAAAGGCAAATTTAGTTGGCCTTCTGGAGCCACTTATGAAGGTGACTTCAAGAGTGGTTACATGGACGGTAAAGGCACTTACACAGGTTCTTCTGGTGCCACTTATAAAGGTTCTTGGGTTATGAATCTTCGACACGGTCAAGGTACTAAAAGTTATGCCAATGGTGATTACTATGAAGGGGATTGGAGAAGACGGTTGCCGGATGGACATGGAAGGTATCAATGGAAGAATGGGAATCATTATATTGGTCAGTGGAAGAACGGTATTATGAATGGCAATGGAACTATGATTTGGAGTAATGTGAATAGGTACGATGGGTTTTGGGAAGATGGGTTGCCTAAAGGAAATGGGTCATTTAGATGGGAAGATGGGAGTTTTTATGTAGGATTTTGGAGTAAAGATCCTAAGGAGCAAAATGGGACTTATTATCCTTCTAGTTCTGTGTCAGGGAATCTGGATTGGGATCCACGAGAGGTGTTTTTAGTGGAGTTGAATGATTGCAAGACTTGTGCTGGTGAAAAGGTTTCTGTTTTCCCATCACAGAAGATGTTGAATTGGCCTGGGATTCTTGATCAAGGGAATGGCAATGAAGGTGGTTATAGAAGGATGTCTGTGGATTGAAGATTCAGTAACTATAGTATGGACTGTAATGATGTTTATGGTGGTGATGGGGATTGTAATGGGGATGAAGGGGTTGGAAATCATCAACTAGAAGATTTGGAATCAAGAATGGCCAGATTGAGAATACAACCGATGAAGAAGCAAGGAGAAACAATATCAAAAGGGCAAAAGAACTATGAGCTGATGCTCAATCTCCAGTTGGGAATTAGGTAGGTTTCATATATATTTTCGCATTTACTTTGTTCCAACAATAGTTTTGATCTATTTAAGGCTTCTTAATAAAATGGTATTTGTCATCCATAAAAATATTTTTCTCTTTGATGCATGGTTTGTCTTATTTGTTCAAGTTACATGATTGTTATAAAAATATTAGATCTCATCTTTATTTTCTCAATTTATCAGCTTCATAAAATGCTCCCTCTCAAGAGTCAATAATTTGTAGCAACTTGTAAATTCTAATCTTAGAATATGAATTGAGCCCATTAACAAGCGTGGATGCGTTTAAATGCCTCCTAGTGAGTTCAAGGCCTAATATAAAAAAAAAAAAAGAATATGGCTTGATGCATAATGATTTTATTTTGTGATGCTATTCTTCAGGCATTCAGTGGGACGACCTGCTCCGGCTATATCACTTGACCTAAAGTCTTCAGCTTTCGATCTTAAGGAAAAAGTTTGGACTAAATTTCCACCAGAAGGATCCAAGAACACTCCACCACACCAATCTTGTGAGTTCAAATGGAAGGATTACTGCCCTGTCGTGTTCAGGTCTGATCCTGATACATCTTCATATTTATAAGTGGGTTCATCCTACCTTGCCACAATGTAATGAATGAAAAATTACATAAAAAGATCCTACATCAACATTACACTATTATCTTTCTTACTTCACTTGAATGAAGGATAGTCTCACAATTTCACGACTATTTTATTTTCAGGACTCTCAAGAAATTGTTCAACGTGGATGCAGCTGATTACATGATATCAATATGTGGGAATGATGCACTCAGAGAACTCTCATCTCCAGGAAAAAGTGGAAGTTTTTTCTATTTAACAAATGATGACAGATACATGATAAAGACGGTGAAGAAGGCTGAAGTTAAAGTTAGCGATTGTTATTCTTTGAGTTAACATCTAAAAATGACCTAAACTTTACAAATTATTTTCGTTGAATTTAGCCTATTCTTTCAAAAATAGCCTGTAAAATTCCAACTTTTACGGTCCTTTCAAATCTATTACACCGTTAGTCTATCGTTCATTAAGTGCTGATTTGGCACGCTAATGTGAACATATTGATGACGTGTCATCTTATATAGATAGATTACAGTGAAATAAGATGATACATTCCATTCCAGATTTCCCTTAGCATCATTTGAAGTAATTCTTGCAATTTTATGATGCCTATGCTATAATAACGATCATCTTTTTATCTATAATTCAAAAATGAAATATTAAGAAGTTTGTTAAGGTTCCTCTTCTTTTGGATGAATTGCTTTCTCAGTCTTGTGTTTTAATTAATAGCTAATCAATGTTATTGCAGGTTCTCATAAGGATGCTACCAGCTTACTATAATCATGTCCGATCCTTTGAGAATACTTTGGTCACAAACTTTTATGGTCTTCACTGTGTAAAATTAATAGGGCCTAGTCAGAAAAAGGTAATGTGATATGAACCTAAGCTAAAGAAGAATTCGCCAACCTCATTAATCTTCTTGAACTCGAAAATTTTTGTGATCCAGGTACGATTTGTTATAATGGGGAACCTGTTCTGCTCTGAATATGCTATTCATAGGCGTTTTGATCTAAAAGGATCTTCTCATGGTCGAACTACTGCTAAACCTGAGGCAGAAATAGATCCGAAGACGACCCTTAAAGACCTTGATCTTAATTATTTATTTAGATTGCAGAAAGCTTGGTTCCAAGATTTTTGCATGTGAAAAATCCAAATCCCTTCTTTATTTGTTGTACTTGTATTCTTTGTTTCGTAAATTTTTAGCGCTATAGAACGTTCACTTAGTAGAGTCTCTTCAGGAAGTTTGAGATGAAATTGGACATGAACGAAAAATTTTTGGTTAAAATCATCTAAAAATTATTTTCTGGTAACTTGATTAAAAAAAAAAGAGAAACTTATGCTCAATTTCATCAAAATCAAATGACTTGGTGTTACTTCTTAGTTTAAGAAGCTTTGTTCTAAAAGAAGCTTAAACTCTGTTTAGTTTAGAAAATTTTCTACAAATTGAAAACAAAAATGAAAAGTTAGAAAACATGCTCATATAATTGAATTTTTTTCAAATATTGTTCATTTTTTAGAAAATAAAAAATAAAATAGAAATTAGCAAAAAGAAAATAAAAAACACTTTTCCAAACTAAATAGAGGCTCTATGTTTCTAAACAAAAACATCCTGATAGCTGAAAAAAAAAAATTGTTTTGTTTGGAAGACATATATCATTTCTTCATAGGTTGATGGTATTTTTTAGCTGCTAAGGTATATATTTTAGAGGTCGAAATATAGAAGCTAATCCAAATAGTATCACACAGTTATTAAGAAAACACCAAAAGTTATAACCAATACTCCTACTTAGCAAGAGAACATGCGTTGGAAATTGGGTCAGGTCGACTCGAATCCAAAATAGTCACTACACAGCATTTACATTTTGTAATTGTTGTGCAGTTAACAAAGGCAAAAAAAACCATATAATATGGGGGTATTTCTTCATAATCATGGTTCAGAAACATGATATAAAAGGCATAACAAACTGACATAAAAAAACAGTTTTTCTTATCTCTAAAAACACAGTAAAAACAAAAAAAGAATTAGAGTAAGTGGGAGCCAAAATTGGAGCACTTGGATTGTGAAAACTGGATTGCAATTTCATATTTCGATACCAGATCTAGTAAGGTTATAGTTAAGTTACTGAATTTGCAACATTTTACAACAAGTTTAAAAAAAATGACATAGTGTGAATTCAAATCTATTTTTGTTGATATTGCCTTTATATATGTGAATTATATGCATCCATAGGTTAACATGAGAGTTACTATGATTTAATATTTTTATACAGGTTTGACCATCATTTTCTCACATTTTAGCTTTTGTTATAACATGACTTGTTTATTTATAAAGGCAAGTTGATAGAGATTGTGACTTCCTTGAGCAAGAGAGAATTATGGACAACAGTCTATTAGTTGGTCTTCATTTTCGAGAACCTTCAAACAGGGAGGCTATGACACCGCCTCGAACTTCTGGTGCTCGGACCCCGACTGGACTACACACGCCTACTGGATTTCGCACGCCCACTGGAACTCACACTCCATCTGGACTTCGAACACCTATTGGTTAGTTCTTTCTGTAATACATTTTGTTCCTGTTCTTAATTTCTTGCAAATTTATGCCTCATCATGAAGCAATCTTGTCCTGTATTTTTGAAGGCAATGGAGACCCTGATGATGAATTAACAATTCCACATCTTAGTAGGGTGGACATGGATAAACTTCTATTTGACCCCAATCAGTATGTGAATTTCTCAACTATTGAATTCTTTTTCTTTTTTCACAAGTCATTTTTTATTTGTTCTTACTAGAAATCAAATTTACAATTTTTAATACTAGAATTGACTCCAATATCAATGAATTACAAGTCTATTGGTCTCAACCATTAAACTAAATTTCTATCTTTTATTAAAATCTACTCATCCAGTTTTGCCATACCTGAATGTATAGTTTTAATTATTTACAAATTCAATATACAATAAGCTCTAAATAGTATCTAAAAATTATATAATGATATCTTCAAGTGAACTATGTGTATACTTTTGGTTTTGCATTTTGTCCCTACTTTGCATTCCCATATTTTAGATTGTGCAACAAAGTTTATGCTGGCCCATAAAGGATGGTGTATATCTCTTGGTGTATAGGGCCGTCGACCTCTCTCTCTTTGTAGAGAGAATTTGTTTTTCCTATATGTTGGTGAATAATGTCTATAATCGATTAGCCATCATTAGGGTTTATTTAGCACTATTTATACAAGTGCTATATGGGCCTCCTACAACATACAAGGAACCCACTCATCTATTTATTCAACTAAACTTGCTAATTGAACTTGATCCACGGTATCAGTTTACACATTAATGGAACGGGGTTGGTTCACTCGTAATGAGTTGACCACTTTTTCCAATATAGCACAAAACCCTTTATCGAGAAATAAGTTAGTGATTAGCCAAAAGATGGTAGGTTATTTTCTAGCAACCCGATTATACGGGTTTAGGTTGAACTGGAAAATCTATATAATCATTATTGTTATTATGCTAAGTTAATTGGAAGTCGGTGTCCAAAATTTCCTTCAAAATAAAGCATTTTCAAGCCAAATTGGTGTTCTACTCACTGTTTCAGAATCTCACAAACAACGTAGAAACAACAACCTTAAAAAAACTTCGAGTGGAAAAAATGTTTTTGAGACTGTAATTATTGTACGTACTTTTGATTTAACTTGTTATAGTTCTCAAGTCTATAATCTATAGAGTAACCACATCAAGAGGTCGATGGAAACTAAAATTTGTTTTATTAATATAAATAGTTGTAAAGGAAAGGTTTAATAGGAAGGACAAAGAATTTTTGGGAAAAAAATGGACGAATAGTTTGTATAATATAGAGAAAGGATGAGATTTTTAATGGAGGTGTATAATCAATAACGAAGCCAAAAATCAAAGGAGATCTGTCGGTTTTAAGATAGACGGGCAAGGGGCGACAACAATAGCGTGGTGTGTGGGTGCCTACTACAACACTGCTCTTCTCTGTTGGCTGTTGCAGTCTCGACAGTCCTCTTAAAACCTTTTTGTTTTTCAAATATGGCACTAAGAACTGGTCGTTCATTTTCACTAGAATTTTTAATATTTTTTAAACTAAGGCGAAACGATGTAAAAAACACAAGGGTTGCAGTGTGTTTGTTGCAGAACCGGGATTGGGGCTTCGGGAGGAGATGGGGTCGGCGGTGGGGGTGGTAGGGGCCTGCCGAACCTCTAGTGCCCACCTCCCACCGCCATTGTGTAGTATTGTACTAGTGTTATATATCAATAATTTTGAAAACAACTAGAAAAAGATGTTTTTAACAATAAGTTCATAAAATAACGGATTCGTACATGTCGGAGTCATGGATATTTTGCGTAAGCACAAGTATTCATCTCGAAAGGTTACCGTCAAGAATCAAAACAAAAAGAAACATATCTATTTTGCGTTAGCAGTTTAATTAGGATAATGAGACATAATAGCAAAACTCAACTTTAATACATCAAATAATAAAATCTTAATACATCAAAACTCAACTTTAATACATCAAACAATAAAATCTTACTTTAAATGACTTCAAAAGTGAAAACCAACAAAACTAAAATTTACGAATATATTAAACAATTAATTAATGAAAGTTTAACTTTTATCCTTGTGTAATCTGTCACTGTTGGAAAAAGCGGTCCGTCCATGACGGGTGAATCAAACCCGGTCGGTCAAGGTGTGAACCGAGATTATGAACAAAGACCAATTGACAAGTCCGATTGAGTTGGAAATTGACTTGATCTAGGCCCACGAGCCCATTTGAGGGCCTATATAAAGAAGAAGATTTCTTCTTCTTCTTCATTCATAACGAACACACACACACACACAAAAAGAGAGAAGATGGAAATCCTCTCAACGGGGAGAGAGAGGTCGAGGCCTCCTGATCCCGAGTTCTGCATCGATTCGTGTGGCATCTAGGCTGCGAAAGAGACAAGCACTCCCGTCGACTTCTCGATCGTAGTTTGCTCGCGAGACCAATATCGAATCCGGTCATGTTCCGCTACTGGTTGCTATTGTCTTCCGCTGGAATCGAGGTATGTAACTCAAACCTACTATATTATACTGTTTATTAGTTAAACCAGTAGTTGATTTCTTCAGTCACATTGAACTTGTATGGTTTTTCAAATTCCTTCAGGTGTTCTGTTTTTTTTTTATTTGGCGATGCCAAGTTTTGCAAGTGAACAATTTAGATATTTTTATGATATCATAATATATATAAATGTAGATGTGAGAAAAAATTTTAAATACGTTTATCCCTCTTTTTTATTCATAAATACTTCTAAGCCCTTTTGATAATTTTATTAAATTATCTTAAAAGATTTTAAAATTAGATTAGTATTAAAAAAACTGTTATAGAGTTAGAGATATCTACAACTACCCATATAAGATTTGTGTTAATTATTACATAAAGACATATATATACTTAAATATTCATAGACACGAACGGGACTCTTACTAGTGGTTCATCGATCTGATTATCAATATAAATTGCAAGAATCCAAAATAAATTATCACAAGCTGATTTAATCTTTTGTTTATTCCAAATGCAACCAAAATATATACTTGGCTTATCGTACGTTTTTGTAACCTTGCAAAATTTGAATCATTTTATTACATATATATGGCACAAATGTAACTAATTACGACCTCTCCCTTGGATTCCAACTCCAAAAGAAAATGCGGTTTGGTTATTAAAAAATAAACCACCGTAAAAATAACTTATTTGAAGTTTCGGTACATTTACTTTTACAAATTTTATTTATTAACGAACATCAGCACTTATGAAAGTCAGGATCTGCAAAAAAAAAATTAGACAATTTTATCTTTCTTTTAAATTCTAAATTACTATAATTGTTGAATAATATAGGATTACAATCCATATCATCAACTACAAAGAAATAATAATTAATTAAAAAAAATTATTTTTAATTATTATCAATGTAGATAAAATTTTAATTATATATACTGCTACACTTAAGAATAAATTTAAAATTATTTAAATAAGTA
This sequence comes from Flueggea neowawraea, assembly GCA_948243855.1. Classification (NCBI taxonomy): domain Eukaryota; kingdom Viridiplantae; phylum Streptophyta; class Magnoliopsida; order Malpighiales; family Phyllanthaceae; genus Flueggea; species Flueggea neowawraea. Next base: position 4,041 of record CAODLS012226726.1, on the reverse strand, counting down.
TTTATTTCTATTTGTGTTTAACAATATGTGTCACTAAAAATATTTGTCTCTACTAGCATAACTAATTAATATCTTAGACCAAAGATAAATATAAACCAAATAATGTATATATCCAACTAATACATACCTATTTACACATGCATATCTATTTTTAACTGTATATATCTATTTTCCTTTTAGGTTCCAAGGCAATTGGGGGTCACATGTTTTCTCCACCTCCTTCGCCTTATTTTATTGTCGTATCAGAATTTTTTTTTCACTATTTATTAGTAGATTGTTTAGGTCTTTTTATAATTGACTTTTATTTGGTATACAACTTTTTTTTTTTGTTTTATGGATATTTATAGTATTAAAATTTAATTTATACTTAAAGATTATATCTATAAGTAACATAATTATATCATTATATGTAATTTATTAAAAAGTATATTCGTTTAAGTTTTTTATTACATAAATTTTTTTCTTATTTTATACGATAAAAATTGACTGTTAAAATTTAAAAATGTTTGAATATATTAAAAAATAATTAAATTATAAATAAAAAAAAATTGAATAACGTGTAATGCAAGTAGACAAATAGTTAGAATCAACAAAAAAGGCAAAGAAAAGAAACAAATAATCATGACTGTAGATGTTAATAGACTGGTGCAGTTTAATATGAACTCGACAACTTGTTAATAAAATACAAATAGTGAGAACCAATGATCACTAAGACCATAATATAAAATCAAGTAGAATGCCCGACTTCTGGATCCTTCAGCTACGAAAATGAACTATTATCAAACTCATAAAAGAAAAACACCCTCGAAGACTACAAAGAACGACGTCATTTTTCTCGATGAGATTGGAGGACAATGTTGTGCTGTGCAAATACACCCTAGTACACTAAAATTCTGTGCTTTTAGACCGGCGACTACTCTCTTATTGTTGGTTTGGTTGCAATCCAAGTTCTTTTTCGCATTGTCTGGTTTGGCCGCTATTGTACAATTTCTATATCTTGGCCCATGGTATGCAAATTACAAATTATTTACGAAAAAGGGAGAAAAGAATTGAAATTAAAATATTTAATGAAGAATCATTCTCTGTATTATAAGCAACTTAACTTTTCAATCTGATTTAATTTTTACAATGTGATATGATCAAATTCTTAAACATTAACGAGATGTTTCTGCAACCCAAAGATATACCACGATGGCGAGAAACTCCTTGGCATTGAGTTCAAGACAAACTTCAATATTTGGCTATTATTGCACGTATTTTCTTAAATCTTGGCGCTTCAATTTCATGTTGGTTTTTAATCAGAACATGATGTCAAAAATTTTGTCTGCTCCTGATGTTGTACCAATAGGCTTCTGTTTGCTTACTATCAGTGACAATCAAAACACTCCGGAAGTATCCTAGATAGATGATAGCCAGCAAGATGAAAATATTTATCAAACGTTCAGCAATATTTTATCTTGCTTGTTTCAGAATTTGCCTCATCTGTCAAGTAGTTCAGTAACGAACCTATCGTTTTACACTTTGACTACCAGAGTACCAAGTGTCATACCCACAAAGATTAGGTGTACTAATATAAGTATATTTTTATTGTCTAATAATAAACTAAACAAACACTAAATGAGAAAGAACCAACACAAGATACAACAAAAACAATAATAATAGGTTATAATCCAGCTTTGAGATGAAATATATGGATTATATTAAAAATTGAAATTTCAAGGATTATTAAAGTAGGTTGTTGTCACTCTTTTTTAAAAGATGTATTAACAAAGTTCTTGAATGCTTTATCTTGCAAAACTACAAACCCATAGATACCCTATGAGTAACTAAGAATTTGTTTTCTAGTGTTGTTGCCTCGATTTTAATAACAATAAAAGAAAGAACACGAATGACAAAAATTTGTATGACAACTCAAAACTTGCGAATACAAAACACGAAGAGGTCGGGTTGCTTCCCAAGAGAATCCTCAACACTAAGTCAGTAGTAATTTTGACAGAATACCGGTGCAAGAAGTAAGCAGTAAAATGTACATCGGCAAGTTCCCTCTCATATCTATTTAAAGGATGATGATTGGTGAGAGAGTGTTGTAACGTCTTTGTAACATTTCTTATTGATGATGGTTGTAACTTCACCGTTACAATTCATAATTTAATACGATTAATGATTTGTTTACTCATGTCTCATCATCTAGAAAATACGTGCCTAAAAATAATGCAAGAAAAACACGTAAGGAATGCTCCGTATTATGATGCTATTGATAGTTTTATGTATGCTACATTTGTGTGCAAGGCCTAATGTTTTCCATGCTGTACATTTATGTATAAGACCTAATGTTTGTCTGCTATTGAGTTAGCTAGTAAATATCAATTCAACTTTTGTCCGCTATTGAGTTAGACAAGTGATGTGGACAAAAAAGGTCATATTTGGTTATATATTCTTGCTTGGCAATAATGTCATCTCATGGAATATCAAGGAACATAAATGTGTAGCAAGGGGCTGCAATGGAAGCTGAGTTTATAAATTCATCAACCGACTGCAAGAGGAAGGTTGGATTAAGCGCTTTATGGACCATTTAGGACTAACCATCTTTAAAGAGCCTATACCAATGAATTGTGACAGTCAGTCTTCAATTGCTTAAGGATCAAAGGATCCATAGTAAAGCTAAAAACATGGATATCAAAGATAATTTTGTAAAGGACATTATTGCAAAAGAAGAAGTAAACTTTAAATACACGTCCATGCAAGGCACAACAATAGATTTGCCTGTAAAGCCTGTCATAGGAGATGTGTCTTTTAAGATTTTTGTGGAATTTGATTTTTTTTTTATCCTGACATGATCTTTAGTAAAATCATTTTATGGTCATTATGGAAAATATACGAGTGTGGAATTTGTTTTCTCACCAGTATCGACAAAATGTTACAGTGTCCTCAACATCGGTGGCAAGCTAACTATTTCTCACCACCAATGAGGAATTACTCAATAGTGGTGCCAAATTTAATTTTCTTGTAGTTATCCAACATTTTTCTTGTAGTGTTGCATCTAGGTCACTCAACTAATGTGTATTTAAGAACACATTCATCAAAACCAACCTGGCTTTGATACCAATGAAGGTATCCAATCAACACAAATGATATCCAACAAATAAATAAAAGAGATCGAGATCTACTATCAAACTACGCGGCAAAATGGACATTGATTAGAACGCTATTGACTAAGGGCTAGTATAGAAAGCAAACTACAATCTTATTAAGATGACAATGCAAGAATTGTTTGGAGCTTAGATGCCTCCGAAAGATGGAGCAGAAGTAGATATTGTGTACGCAAGAGAAGAAGAACTCTCTCCTTTTCTAGAGAGTAATACGGACACCACACAAGGGTGAGAAGGAGAGTGTTTCTTCTGCTCTTGTCTTGTGTAATATTGTGTCTAGAGTTTGTTTCATACTTATATATGTGTAACTAGAATGGGCTTTTACACTTTAGTAAAGAGCCTTATGGGAATAGTAATACAAATTACAATAGGATAATTACAGATTTGCCATCTACCACTTTTAAACTTTCAAAATTTAGAAATAGGATTGTTCTAATAGTAGAATTTCCATGTCAAGTTTTTAATATAAAAAGACGTTTTTAAAACTTTTTGTTCTCTTTTTTCTGATCTCTCTTCTCTTTTATTGTTGCACTCTCTCTTCGACTCGTTATGTTCCTTCTCCACTACCATCTCTCTCTCTCTCTCTCTCTCTCTCTCTCTCTCTCGACAATACATTACTCTTTCAGCTTTATTCAATAGAATTACATCACCACCAGTTCATCATCAGTTTCATCACCATCCCCAACAGAAAGTACCAGGTGGGTTTTGAATTTGGCTGCAACTGTAATTTCAACTATGTTACCTGCTACTTGGAAGTAGGTGAATTATTATTATGATCTTTGTAAGCTTGAAAGTTGAGGTGTTATGTTCTTGCTTTGAAATTATGGAGTAGGTGATGCTTTGACTTGTAGAGAGATTGTCTTGATTTTGTGTTGTGGGGTGTTGTTGGGTT
>CAODLS012226475.1:0-10195 GCA_948243855.1 Flueggea neowawraea | reverse complement strand
AAATATGATCCTGGAAAGTCGGCGACTCAAATGATGGAAGATAGTATGTCGCAAATTACCAGAGTTTATGAGTGTTACAACAAGGGACTTGGTCGTTGGAATGAGATGATGCTTAATGATCTCTTATCTGCGGATCTTCTTCTAGTTCCACAAACAAGCCCGGCGTTTGATTTGCAGTTTTTATTTGATTTCATTTTAATTATGATAAAGTTTGTATCAACTTATATTTATTTGGATTGAATCAAGAACAAAATTTGATTTGAGTTGTTCGGCATTTGATACTTTCTTGTGCTTTCGATAGTTTATTTTTCTGCATTGTCAGAATAGCTGATCCATATTTTGATGTAGATATTCAATTTTGATATGATTATTAAATAGTAATGTGTACAAATCAATTTTGTCCAAAGTAACACAACTCACTAAAGAGATGCTTGCGTTAGACTACAAAGTGAAGTTATCAATAGGCTTGTGGTTTAGTAAATATATTTATACGATTCTCTCATTGTAACTTGCTTCACCGATAAAATGCATATTCAATCTCTATTATAACTTCAACCATATACTCTGCATTTCTATCATTATTCATTACACAAAACTCCAAACACTTTCCTAAACAAGCAAAATAATCAGAGTATCACATCATTCCAAAGAGTTTAACATAAATATTCTAAATGTTTAAGATCCAAAATATAATTAACAAAAGAAACCCAAATCTTATTATTGGCTCAACCTCCTATATATTAAGAAGAACTTTGAAGATGAACCTAGAGTGAGTCAGAATTAGCCACTATTTGCTAATGATCTGTGGAGGGAGGAGAAGGGGGAGAGTGAGTATAAAACTCGTGAGTGGGTACATATACAACCAAAGGAAACAATAAAAGGGTTAGCATAGTAACACATATTTTCATGAATCTAAATCGCCTCTTGAAACTCAATGTTGCAAATGTCATTTCCATTCCATAGTTAACGGAAAATCTCACACGAAAATCTCATCTTCCTCGTTCTTTCTCTTCTCTCTCCTGTCTGTCTATCTCTCTCTCTCGTATCTCCTTCCTCTCTACTCCTCTATCCTCCATTTTTACTTGGTCAATCAGCCTCATCTTCGTCGTGGCTATTGATTAGATCAACTATGACAGAGATGAGACCGCTATTATGGGAGAGATTCCACACATTATCACATCCTCTCTTCCTTTTTCTCTATAGCGATGACGAGAAGTTCTGGACGGGGTGTTGGAGAGATCTGTAGTCATTCTTACACTTAACAACGATTGGAGTGGTGGTAATGTCAAGACAAATCATTCTAGCGTCAAGAGGTTGTTTATATGGTGTTGCGTCTGGCATCGTTTTTGAGATGCCGAAGGTTAATGGTCTGGCATCGCCGTCGAAGAGAGAGAAATCGTCGCCAATGAATGATGCGATTTAATGGTGGTTGTAGCAAAGAGGATGATAGCTAGGGTACAGCTAGGGTCATACCCTAGCTTCTACTATTCTTCCAAAAATATGCATAATTTCTTTCTGCAAAATTATGTAGCTAATCCTTTAAATTTTGAATAATTATAGGATTAGTCCCTTTAGTTACAAAATTTTATGATTAAACTATGAAACACATTAACCAGCTGAAAAAAACTGTAAATGTTTTTACATTTGTACACAAAGTGTGCACCAATGTATACTCTTGTACACCTATGTACACAAATTGAAATTCGTTAAAAATTTTTTTCACTACAAGAAAAAGTCCAAATAGTGACGAACAAATTTTGTCGCAACGCAAGGATTTTCGAAGCAACAACGCTGTTGCGACTGTCTTTTTGTCGCAATTTTTCGCAAAAAATGTCGTCGCTAATTTTTTTTGTGACGAACTTCATCGCAACATTTGCGACTGTTCGACATTTCGTCGCAACGTTGGTGACTGTGCCTACCATCCAAATTGCGACGGATTTCGTTGCAATAATACTATCGGTTGGAGACTGGCAACCAACAAATTTGCGACGCATTTCGTGGAAAAAATTTGCAACTAAATTTGTCGCAAAAGTTTGCGACGAAATTCGTAGCAACTGCTTGGCAGTAATTTTTTTTAAATTTTCTTTATTTATTTATTCAACATTACTAATTTTGATTAATAAAATTGACAAAATGAAATGAAATATTGTGCATTTTAAAAATTAGAGAATATATGTTTTATATTGATGATTTAAATATGTCCAAAAAGTTTGTATATATATATATATATATACAAAAATATAATAACAACATGAACCTATCTAACAAGTATCCTCATCGGGCACTGATGACTCAGGTGCAGGTGATTTTGAAGTAGATGCGTTGCTTGGACCAAAACCCATTTGTGTCATGAAGAACTCCATCTGTGCCGGCAAAGCCTCCTGATCTGAATGTATCTGCGTCATTTGTTCTGCATTCTCTAAACGCAGCTGCGCTATGTACTCCGCATGATCTGAACGAATCTGTGTCATGTGCGACTGTGGCTGGGCTTGAAGCTCGTCTAATAGTTGTTGCAGCTTGATATTCTCACGGAGAAGATGATTGTTGCTAGCTCTAAGTGCAATGTGTGGAAGACGGATTTCCTTTACAAAAGGAACAGCAGAATGCGATCCTAGACCGTAAACTCGTCCTGACAGACGAACACCGCCAACAGCCTTTAGAAATGCGGAACCGGTGTAGGCTGAGAGTCAGGGGTGGGAAAACGCTAATCAAATAGTTGATCACAATGCTCCTACAAAAGAAAACGAAAAGTTATAAAAATATTGTTATTAAGATAAAAATAATAATTCAGTTCAAGTTAGAAAATACTCACCAATACCTCTCGTGCTTGGTTGTCTACAAAAGTCTGTCCGTCTTGTTTTTTAGTGTGAAGGTATATGTGGAGCTCTCGCACACCAACTTCTCGATTATTCTACAAAAACAAAATAATACATTAATATTTAACATTTAAGAATTGAATGTATTTGAAATTAAAATTTAGAACTCATTACCAGTCGTCTCGCATGCTCTGCATGTGGAGAGCCAAATTTGCCAACCTGTTACGCCGGTTGATCTCCGAACGTTTTTGAAAAAGCCTCAGATGCCCAACAAGCAAGATATGATGCATAATAGGCGTCGGACAACCAGTCTGGCTTCTTTGATGTCTGAATATTTTATAGTATGTCATTGTACCTCGTGCTTGCTCTTTGGGTCCAAAGTTGTTTGATTTCATCCTCATTCTTTGGATCCATCATAAAATGGGTCTACAGATGCAAATAAATATGTCAAGATATTTGATTAAGAAAATTTAAAAGATGAATAACATTATTATAAGGATGTATTTGACTTGCCTTCCAATCGTTGTACCACGTTTTTTTGGGATGACTGGGAGGCTTTCTTCCATTCTACTGCATTCTCACAGGGGCTTGACTGGATTGTCCGAGTAATCCAAAAAGACATATCTCGACTAGGCTCGATCCTAAGAAAAAAATAGTTATTACATATGTATAAAAATTAAATTTAATTAGTTAAAAAAGGATTGTAAAAAAAGAATTACCTCCCCGTAGAAATATAACAATGTTTAATCATTGCCAGGAGCTGGTGCTTCGGACCCCTCCTGAGGAACACTTGAAGGAGTCGAGGGTGGCAAGGCATCCTCCTGTGGCATCTGCTCTATAGGAGGAGACGGGAAATGGGCTGAGATGCAGATCTAGAGGCCTGAGAAGCAGTGTTACCAACTGCAGAAGACCCTTCTTCCTGAGAAACAGTGTAAGGCACATTCGTCGATTGACTTGGCGACCGATGGACTGGCACAATAGTTGGACGTCGAGGGGCACCATGCTTAGGAGCAATGAATCTGGAAAAAAAAATTGTAACAGTAAAAATTATTTCCTTAAGTACAACTCAAACAACAACTCAATGAGGTAATAAAATCAGTTTATGAAACAACAACTCAAACAACAATTTAAACCTACATATAAACATACATGATAAGAAGACCAAATACAATTATCCAAAGCTAGAACAATAAAATCAATTAAACCTGCAGCATCCGGTGTAATGCTAGTAATAAAATCAGTTTCATTTTTCATTAACATGACATGGTAATTTTTATTTGAACTTAGTCCTTCCCAAACACATCTTTTCATACCCCACTCCCTAAGCAATTCTCAATTCTAAACTTAGTCATACAGCCATACTGAACTGCCACAATAAAATGAAACTTAACTTGGAACCAGTCATACAAGATAGAACAAGATTATATTATAATAAATCCAAGATTGGTCAAAAAAATAAAATCCAAGATTCAAATCACTACAGACAAATCACTACCGAAGGCTAGCGATTGGTCAAAAAATAAAATCCAAGATTCAAATCTTGCAACACTGAAACACAAAAATGTAAATTTTGATTTTTGCAACGAAACCCAAATTCAACTACCAAAACCAAAACTGCAACAGCTCAACCAACTTCGCAAATTAGCTCAGCCAAGGCAACCCACCAACTCCAATAACATTCAAAACTGCAACAGCTCAACCAACTTCCCAAATTAGCTGCTTGATTTAATTTCTATTTTTCCATACACATTTGATATGAAAAGTAAAAAAACACAGATCTTTACCTGTCAAGAAGCAGACCGAGGAAGAGAGAGAGCAACAGTGACGAAATGGACGGAGAAAGAGAGAGAGCGTCGAGAGTGTGTCGAGAGAGACCTTGATGGAACAGAGAAGAGTGGACAAAGAAGAGTATGCCGAGAGAGACCGTGATGGAACGGCCAATGATGTATGCTAAATATATATATTAATTCAAGCATGAATCGATAGTGTTTTGACCCTAATTGTAATTAATTATCCACAAATTTATTTTTTTCGTGTTTTATTGTAGTATGAATAAAATGCATGAATTTTTGATAAAATGGGATGGAAATGGCATGAAAATTGAGTGATTCAAGAGTGCAAAAGAGGTGGAAATGAATGAGGAGTGAAATGTGGCCAAAACGTATACAAGTGAAAGTCACCAAAGTTGAGCAATAGTTTGAGAAACAGTAACTATTCACGGCGTGATACCGTGACACTGCTTTACGCTACTGTTCACTTTTACTGTTTGCGTGACACTGTTCACCGGACAAAGAGAGGACCGAATGGTGAGGGAGAGGAGGGTTGGACGGTGATGTGGCAGGAGATGTGTGTCAGCCGTCAGGTTAGAGGATGAGAGGAAGAGGAGGGTTAGCTTTTAGGTGAGACTTGTCAGTGATGCATTTGGGAAAGTGGATGACTCGGTTATGGATGCCGACTTTCTGGTTGGCTTATAGCCCAAAATGTTGCAATGAAATTCGTTGCAATGCTAGAGGATACTCGCCCAACTTTTCGTGAAAGTTCTGAATTCCCGCTCATAAATTCTTAGTTGCGACCAATTTCATCGCAATTTAATGGAGTTGCGACGAAACACTTCCGGATACCTGCCAAAGTTTTCGCAAAAAAATTCAAATTCCCATGCATTAATCCTTGTTGCGACGAATTCGTCACAACATTTCTGCAGACCCGCCCAAAATTTCAACAAAAATTTCAAAGACCCGCACAAAAATCCTTAAATTCATTGTTCGCGTCCCTAAAAAATACACTCAACTGTGCAAGTGGCTCCCAATATTTGTAATCCAAGAATGGTCGATGTGCCACAGGCATTAGCCGCTGCATAAAAATGTGACAATCGTGGCTTTTCATACCAAACACATTATGCCTTTACGCGTCAATGCATCTATTGAGATTAAGACACATAATGATCTAGGAATTTCATATTCCTCAACCACTCAAACAATAATTTATTTTGTTTTGTACACACAATGCACTTTGCCTTTGCGTACCTCTTCCCTGTGGCATCAGACTCTAGCTCTTCGCACTGGCATATCTCACGTATGTCATATCGTGTCTTCAAGTTGTCTTTGGACTTGCCTGGAACATTAAGAACTGTGTTGAAAACGTTGTCAAATACGTTTTTCTCAATGTGCATGACATTTAGGTTATGTTTGATGCGTAAATTACCCCAATATGGAAGGTCCCAAAATATACTCCTTTTCCTCCAACCAGGAAGCCTAAGCATTTCGATTACACTCCTTTCTGTAACTTTCTTCATGCCAATGTCCTTTAGCTCCCCCAAGATCTCCCAACCAAACTTTACATTTGGGGGAAGATCCTTCTTAGCAACTCGACCCTTCTTAAAGTTCGATCTGTTCCTCTTGAACGGATGCCTATTATCTAAGAATTTTCAGTGACAATCGAACCAACATGTCTTCCATCCATGCTTCAATGAGAAGGCATCGGTCTCCTTCATGCAATGTGGACATGCATATTTGCATGATGTACTCCAACCTATCAAATTAAATTAAATTTATTAAAATAATATAAATAAGTAACTCATGTATAGAACAAAATTGACACAATTGTATATATTCATACCATATAACACAAATAAGTTGGGAAGTCACTAATGGTCCAGATAATTGCAGCTTGCATCGAGAAATTTTGTTTCCTTGACACATCATATGTCAATACCCAATCACGCCATAAAGTAATAAGCCCGACAATCAACGGTTTCATGTATACATCTAGCCTCTGTTTTGGACTCCGTGGACCTGGTATAATAACTATTAAGAACATAACTGGATTTTTCAAACACACAGAGGGAGGCAGATTATAGTGTGTCAATATCAATTGCCAACATGAATATTGTTGACCCGATGCACCAAATGGGTTGAATCCATCCGTGCATAAGCCTAACTGCACATTTCAACTTTTTGTTGCAAAATATGGATGGCAACGATTGAAATGCTTCCAGGCCTCGGCATCTGGAGGATACCGTATCACTCCCTCCTCCTATACATGCTCCTCATGCCACCTCATGTGAGTTGTAGTAGTATCTGATACATACAGTCGTTGCAAACTTTGGGTGATAGGCAAGTAGAACATGCGTGAATGCGGCACAGGACAACATTTTCCAATTTTATATCTTAGGTGGTTGCAAATTTTGCAAGGGTGTCCCTCATCCATACCCCAAAAAATCATAAATCCATTTTTGTAACAGTCTATCTTCTGGATTGGCAAACCAATCCCCTCCACAAATTTCTTCATGTTGTACATGCTATCAGGTAATGTTGTGTCCGGAGGCACCAACCAATGAGACCACTCTGAAATCAAGTTGTATGCTCTCTCAAGTATGTTGAACTGCGCCTTGATATTTAAAAGGGCAGTGACTGCTGCCAATTAACTAACCTCACATCCTGGATATAATGGTATACTCGCAGAGGTCAACATATCGAACATCCTTTGTGCCTCTAGATTGGGATCTGTCACGACCCATAGCGAGCCTGTGACCGGCGTACGAGGTGAACCGTCTGTGGGAGGCTGATCCATCTCGCACAAGCCTCAGAGATCAAAACAAATACTCAACCATTCAGATTATAAAACATTTAATAATAGAAAACATAGTTAATCAAATGTATATATAAATTAATAAATCAAAAGTATAAGTGCAAAAAACAGCAGAAGTCTCAAAACAAAAGCCAAAGTGGCAACCCGATAACCCAATTACATCCCAATGCGGAGCTCTACAAAGGCAAAGACAAGCTCGAACAAAAGGATATCACTAACCAAAAGATGCATCACTAGTGTCTGGATGCTGACAGTTGCTGAAGCCAAAAATATGTGAACATGCTCAATAGGAATCACGTAAATAGAGAAACAAAAAGGGGTCAGAGCCCAGTGAGGAATAACACTTCAGATCGCCTCATACGTGCCTCACAAGGACTGTTTTGAAAACAATTTAAAACTACACATGCATGTATAGTTTAACATACATATATACACGATATACATATGTAATAGCTTTTCAGAAAAATCCTTTCGCAAAAGGGTTCGCATGCAAAGCAATCATAAACAAGTAGGCGTATAAAACGATTTTCGTTTTCAGAGTCAAAATACATATACAAATATATGGGACCAAAGTAGAAGGCGTGCACGTGGCACTAATATCAAAACATGTGCCCTCTGCCACAATCCATATCAAATCATATGTCGGATCAGGACATATTGCTATCGACAACCCTGAAAGCTAGGCTTATCAAAGCGTTGGTATACCAAATGTTACGTTTGACCCCATAACAGTAGGTACCCCATATCCGAAAACAAAAGCATACCAATATATAGTATCAAACCAGAGTATGCATACAAACATCAAAATCAGAGGAGAGGTATATAATACATATATATCAATTTCAAAGCAGAGTCCTGATTAATACACATAATCAATTTATCATTAGTCAATCCTTAGATTAGTTCATTTTCCAAGATATGTGTTATACACAACAGAAAACATATACAGTTCGAGACATAGCATATGTGTCTGAAGCTGATATTCACTCACTTGCAAGTCCAAGTGCAAAACACTCGTGAGGCCCCACTTGTCGGTGGCTGGTCTCTTGGACACGAACATGAAGCTGAACAAAGCAAACATATATCGATAGATATATCAGAAGCAAATTCAAATGCGGTACTATGGCAATACCAAATGCATGAAGTGCAGATGCATGTGCGGACTCTCAAAAGACCCCAATTGATCCATATCGAATTATACTCTATCATCCTGGATCCAAAATACAAAATCTATACAAAATTATAGTTTGGTCCTTGACCAGTGCAAAATTATGTTTTAGTCCCCAAAACTTGACAAATTATAAAATAGTCCTCTGACTATACTATAATAGCTAACTAACTTTTCTAAGTAATCAGAACCCTCAAACGAGTCCCCGAACTCTCAGAAATCGACAATATGCAAAGTGTCAAAAATGATACATTTTGGTCCCACAGAACCATAGCTAACTTGAGTTAGCCATAGTGTTTACTCGAGTTATCCAGACCCTGGTATACTCGAGTTAGACAGGAAGCTAACTCGAGTTATACACTGCATGGCTTACTAGAGTTATCCACTCCCAGAATTTCCAGAAATCGAACAACTCCGATTTTAACCGATGGAAATCAACACCAAACACCCACATTGTCTCTAAACAACCTTTTGAACATGAATCCATGCTCAGAATCAATAAAACAACTTGGCATTAATCTAGATTGACCGGAAATGAATGGTTTCAAACCCATTTCAAGAACATTCTTGGTTCTAAAGATTTTGAGCTAACACTAGGAGTTTCTAGGCTCCTAACACCTCGAATAAACAAACCCAAATGACCAAAACAACAAGAACAATGGTGTTCTCTGGGCTTACACCTAAAGACTAAGGCAAATGTACCTATCGTCTATAGCAAGTGGACCCTTGAGTATCGAGTGTCGTATCTCACAGAGACTACTATTATTAGCTACTCACTCTTCCTCTATTATCTAGCCAATAAATTAACTGATTTTGAATATATAAAATAAATAAATGCAAACGATAGAATAGACGATAGGTACACTTGCCTTAGTCTTTAGGTGTAAACCTTGACAAGGAGTATTCCCGCCTGTCACGCGGGTGACCCGGGTTCGATCCCCGGCAACAGCGCCAAAAACTTGGTGTGTCTGGGCTTACACCCTAAAGACTAAGGCAAGTGTACATATTGTCTATAGCAAGTGGACCCTTGAGTACCGAATGTCGTATCCCACAGAGACTACGATTATTAGCTGCTCACTCTTCCTCTATTATCTAGCCGACAAAATAAATGATTTCAAATCTGTAAAATAAATAAACTAAACAAATGCAAACGGTGAAATAAACGATGGGAAGATGGTACCTAGACGTTGAATCCCCCTAGACCGAAGTAAGTAACAAGGACTCGTTATTCAAACAATCACTCAGGCAACTGGACCGTGGAAATTCCTAAGGTATATTAACCTCTATCTCGAGTTAACTAACGCCTAACGACTAAGTTGATTAACTGGAATCTCTTCCTAATTAAAACCCCTAACGTTGTTTTAACACACTGTTCTATGAATTTCACTACTAATTTTGGCCCTAATCCGGAGGATTTATGTCGACCTATCTCTAGGTTTGCATGCAACTCCTCTCAATTATGAATACTCTATCATACACAAAATCTCTCGATTGCACATGCACAAAACAATATTGGAATCGAAAGGCTAGCAACAATCAATTCAACAATACTCATTATAAATCATAATTGAGTCACAATCCATAAATCAATTGAATAAATAACACAATCCAACATCAAATAATC
>CAODLS012226309.1:0-16106 GCA_948243855.1 Flueggea neowawraea | reverse complement strand
AATGATGAAGAAGCAGGTAATCTTAGTTTAAAGCTTGGTGGGAATGGTTATCCTATTAAAGAGAGGGAAATGGCGAATTGGGAAGGGAACAGTGGCAAGAAGACCAAGGTAGCCGGCGGTAATGGGAGTCGTGCAGTTTATCAGGTAGAGGAATGTGGGACTGATCTGAGCAATGCTAAGGATTACCATAGGCGGCATAAAGTATGTGAAATGCATTCTAAAGCTGTGTTTGTGGTTGTGATGGAGGATGAGGATGGTTTGGCTTACAGGGATGTTTCTTGCTGTGTTTTCTTTGCCACGTTGAAATTTTTGCTGAGTCAAGTCCGTAGGATATTGCAATTGAAACACTTTAGAAAGTTCAGGTACCATTATGTAACAACTTAGACTTTAGGTATTTTAGCGTAGCATTTTAGAAAGTTCAGGTACCATCAATGAAATTAACTCGCTCTAATGAGGTAAACCTTTGTCTGCAAATTCCACTACATCAGTGGAAACATATTGTTCATTCTTTTCCTTTTTTGGTTATCTGGGAAAGGTTGTGGGAGATCATTTGGCTGTGTTATTATGGTGTCTATGTTATGAGTTCATCAGACTTCAACATGCCGAAAAGGAAAATACATGGCAGTTGTTTGAATTCTTTTTTGCAACGATTTTTTTGGTCTGCATTGATTCCACTTTTTGTAATGTCCAAGATGTGGATGCATGCCTTTCACATGCTGCCCATTCCATATGTTTGCAACAGTTACCAACTTATGAGGTTAAAGTGGAGCCACAATGGGACTGGATTCAAAAGACTCAGGTTGATTTTGTTTCAATTTATCATGTTGTTTCTGATGTAACTTAGTTTTTCTGAAGACTTGCTGATGTTCCATACACTATATTTGTGCTTCACCATGACAGGAATTATTTCAGCCAGTTTAAGTAGCTGAAGGACTTTGGGTTGTGCCAGAGTGGAAAACTCCTCCAGTATGATTAACTCAAATTATCTTCTTGAAAGGTTTTCTTATCATCACTGATCATATTTTACGGAAAATTTATTTGTGGCCTATTTAGAAACCCTGCTTGTGTCTGTACACTCTTGCAGCAGGAAATTTCCTGGAATGCTGTCTCCTTAATTTCCTGTGTTGCTTGAAGTTTCAACACGGTAGTAATTGAAGTGTGTAATTATGTTTTCTTTGTTCTGCAGGATGTTTGAGCAACAAATATAATTCTGTATCCTGAGTTAGCATTTGGAACCGAAGATCATCCTACTACAAAGTTGTGTCTATCGGAGCTTGATCAAGGGAGGAGAACTTTTCTTGGACTCCGGCACTGGTTCTGGAATTCTTGCAATTGCAGCAATTAAGGTGATCTACTTTTAAAAAATAAATTCTAAATAAAGAATGAACCTTACACATTGATTTTCCAATGAATACTCAAGATCCTATGTCCAATTTCAATTCTGCTTACGTCGTGCACTTGCAGTTAAATTATTGAAGTTTTCCAACAAAATTAGTGTAGTTTTCAAGTATAATATTTTTCAAGCTGTTAAGTTTAAATTGACTTGGTTTGATATTTAATAGGGAAGATTTAGTTTGTTTGCATTTTACTGAAGTCAATGTAATCAATGTAGTATTGGAATTGGCAAATGTATCAGAAACTTTCACATCATTGCATCATTATGAAATTTCAGAAAATTGTGTTTTTTCACTTTTGGACAGCCCTTACCAGTTTCTTGCCTTTTGTCAATACATATAAAGGCTCCTCAAGCTTTAATCATGAGGTTTTTTAGTAGCAAATGTCATCTCTGATGCAGTTCGGTGCTGCTCGATCAGTTGGATTTGATATAGAACCCCAAGCAATCACATCTGCACGTCATAATGCTGCTCTGAACAGGATAGGACCTGAGATGATGGAACTACAGTTAGTTCCCAGCAAAAAATGCTCTAACTCGATGGATAAGAGAACAGAACAAACCATGAAAGAACAATGCTCTTATGAAACAGTATCTAACTTTGAAACTGGGAAATATGATCTGGTCATTGCTAATATACTTTTGAATCCTCTCTTAGAATTGGCTGATGGCATTGTTTCTTATGCTAAACCCAGGGCAGTTGTTGGCTTATCAGGCATTATATCTGAACAGGTACGATCTGAAGTCATAGATGTATCGTGTACCGTACATAATATCAGTAAATTTCAAGTATACTCTTCAAAAACTGTCCCAATCTAGTGGATTGTTCTGCTGGGTCTTTTCGCTCTTTATGATCAGAAGTTAAGGTTAAGAATATCATTCCACCATTCATTATGCTTTTTCCTGAATTCTTGAATACATTGTTTTAATATCTGGAAATGTGCTTTCCTGAGATTAGCAGAATTTGAAACTGTACCTATAGGCATCTTCTTTGGTAATTGCAAATGGGTATATACTCTTACATTAGAACTAAGTGATCATGTACATGCAGGTTCCACAAATTATGGACCGATACTCACCGCTGTTGGAAGATATATCAGTATCCGAGATGGATGGCTGGGCGTGCGTCAGTGAAGAAAGAGGTAGTCTTAGTAGGAGCTGAAAGAGAATGGAGATTCTCATGCATTGACAATATGACAAGAAGTCTCATAAGAGCATGCCATGGCTTTTGCCAATCTTGATTGCTGTTGGAATATCATTGTCATTAAAGCTACCATATTTTATCTTTATTGATGTAATTAATGACATATCCATTAATAGAAGTTCATTTAAAGGCACTCTGACAACGAACTAGATTTTGAGGGAATCTGTGTTCTGTTTCTCTTAAAGTATAAATGTGATTGCCTGAGGAAGCTTCTTTATGTAACTTCTGTTACAAATACACCACTACAGCAGAGTTTCATAACATTATGTATGCTTGGTTATCAACTTTTTCATATCAGGAAAGCGCTATAAGTAATGGTTCTAGTATCTCGTATTGGATATCAGCTATCTCTCATGTCAATTCGGATGGAAAAACGAGGTTATGTTGGCAAGAAAGAGCGTAGGCGAAGCAAAATGAAAGGGTCGAGTTACAATGCTTGGCATTCATCGGATCAGCGATTTACCATAATATTTGGACATCATGCAGCTCTTCTGTCCATCTCGAGGGGAAATGTAAAGCACATTTTCTCAGTAACAGTCGAGAGGTGTTGAACTTCGAGTTTTTTTTTCCCTTAAGAGGAGTGGTCACCCACTTTAGAATTAGAGCATTAATGGCGTCTTTACTCCTAACAAGTTAGCCAAATAGTTTTTTAGGACTAACATGCTACTCGATGAGCCAACAATTTCTTGAACTTTTTGGTGAACTTCATACTGATTGCCGCATGAAAAATCTATGGGCATGATTTACTTCAAGGTTTTGTCTTAAAAATCCATGTGCATGATTTACTTCAAGTTTTTGTTTTAGATTAAGTGTGATAAATTGAATACATTATTATACGTTAAAATAATAAAAACAGTGTCAAATCTTCTGAGAAAGAGAATTATATATTTCAAGTATCACCCATCATCATACATGCGAAGGAAAGAAAATCGAAGAAAAGTTGTATGAAAAATGTTAAACCTTTGCAATTTGCATCTCTGTCACACTACATTCAGTCTTAAAACTTTTTTGATACTCAAGAGACGACTTGTAAGCTTTAACAATGAAATCCCATGGCATCGTTTGAGACCATATTGACCAATGAACTTGACAGGGTAGTCTTCTCCACAAAAATGACATTAGTTCAGGTGCTATGTTTGGAAATCAATCACAATTAGCTTCCTCGTATGCTAGTTTTGCTCTAATCTGAAGATGATTCCTTCCACCATAACAAGTTCCAAACTAATCTGAAGTTCTGAACAGAGTCCTTAACGAATTTGAACTATTTAACGTTGCAATGTCACCGCTTGAGTTGCCGTCTCGCCAAAGCCGGGCCTTTCTTTGGGATGTAGACCTTGTAGCTTACCTGAAACCATGAAAAGATAACAAATAGCATACACTTGGTGGTTTGATAAAGACATGGTATTCCCCGAATTTTCGAACTATTTATGGAGTCTGGCAAATAAATGTACTTTACCTGTACCAGTTCACCGCCGCGCATCACAGACATCGTCTTCTGCTGCAACTGCGAGTCCTCCTTGCCTTCATCTTCTAATTTATTCGGGCCAATGTCTCCAGCTGCAGATCCACTGCGTGATGGCTCAACGGAACCAGAACTTGTGACATTTTCGACTTTCGCATTCTTGCTATTGCTACTTGCAGGAGCGACATGAGCAGTTTGTCCTGCACTCTCACCTATTGTACTTCCCGTGGCCATATTTGCCCGATTGGATTCTTTTGAAGCAGTCACTTCCCCAGGGTTGACGGCAGGATCAAATGATTCTTGCCTCGATAAGACATTGATAACTTTGTCAAGATTATTATTGTCACTTTGAGGCTTCACAACGTGAGAAGTTTGTGCAGAACCTCTAACTACTCTATTTCCTATTACTGACTTCCTCTCATTAGATTCCCGTAAAGTAGCTGCTTCTGAAGGGGTTGTGGCAGCGTCTGACAATGCTTGCTTCAATGCTGATGCAACCAACCTTGGTCTTTTAATCCTAGGTTGAACAGTAGTTGCACTGAGATTTGCCCTGCCAGCATCTCCATCTGGTGAATGAACTTTGCTCTCAAACGACACAGATCCAGAAACAGCATTCTTCAATTCTGTAACATTATCATCCTTCCACGGTGAGTGACTAGAACCTTCCTGTGCTGCTATAGCACCATTATTAGACACAATTTGATCTGATTGAGCTTCATTAGCTAATGACGGCTTTAAGGCACTACCACCGTCATCTTTCAGATTAACATGGCTCTTTGGAGTTATCTGCCTCCCTCCACGAAATCTTTTCAGATTTTCTAAAGCCCTTTGTCTCAGAATTGACTCCAAGTCATTGTCCTTGCCACCAATAACTCCAGAAAATTCGTTCTTGCTATCATTTATGGAAGATTTATCTGTTCTAACCCTATCAGATTCATGCTTCCTTGCTGCATGTTGGCCCTCCCCATCCTTGTCACTTTCTGGAACTTCAATGGCTTTCATTTTAGAAGCAACAACATAGTCTTCCTGATCATCCTCTCTGAAATCTTTTTTCTCAGTTGCAAGAGAAGACTGATGAGCTAAATCTCTATTAATGCCTCCATCATTACTGTCATTGCTTCTAGAAGAGGGGTAATCATCACGATCATAGATCATCTCCTCCTTGTGCTCATCCTTGTCCATGTCTCTTCCTTCATTATCTTCCTTTGCAACAATAACAACTGAACGTAGCCGCTTTGAAGTGACCCCATAATTCGTCTCCTTCTCGCTCCAACGGCCAGTATCTTCATTTTGTCTACTATATGAAGAGGAACTGCTTGAACTATATCTCTTCCTTTGAGTTCTACTTTTGACCTTTTCCAGTTTTCTCCTGCTATCCCTTCTATCAGGCCTCCTCATACGCCTCTCATATTCACTATCCTCACTACTGTCACTTGCACTCTGACAAGTTGAGCAGCACCTCAATCCATCACTTCTAGAACTAATACTTGGATCTCTTTTGGTCTTCTTCTTCTTCCTGCTTTTCTCATGTGTTTTCTTCCTACCCTTAAACTCATCATTTCTGTTCAACCTTTTTCGTTTTCTTAAACGAGGAGAACCATCACTGCTAGAAGACCGTGCCCGGCTCTTCTTTTTACTCATGTTGACATCCCTTACCGTATAAGACCTAGATCTTCTATTTTTGTAACTATCCTCAGAACTGGAAGATGAAACAGATGTTGAACTAGAATCATTGCCAGAATAAGAGTCTGAATCATTGCGTCGCCTTAGCTTCTTGGATTTTGTTCTCTTACTCTTACTCCTCTTCTGTTTCCGGCCCTATATGATCAATGTAAACGGCATTAAGGACGCAATAGTCACCAAAATCCTGTTTTTTAGTCATTGTAACCAATGCCAACACACAATACAATTTAAAACAAGTTTATTCTTTCTTCTCCACGAACAATGGTCACTGAAAAATCGATGTAAAACTAACAGAAAAAACCTGCTTTTACGACGTAAGTTTCAATTTTTCTACTTCAGACGATTGTCCTCCCAGTAACTAATGTTTTTCAGCAATTTCCCCAAAGCCGGATAAGCAATATACATTTAGACCCAATAAAGCAAATGGGACTACAATTCAACACCAAAACCTAAGTTTATCATTGATCAATCAGGCATCCAATAACAAAGTATTCATAAATTACATATCCCCAACTTTTGTTTCTCTTTATTTAATCCTGTTCATTTACAAGTGAAACAAAATTTCCATGCTTCTCTTTCTTCAATTTCTTATCAATCAAACAAAAGTAGAAATCTTTAACACCAACAAAAGCAGTTTTACAAGAGACCAAAAAACAAAAAATAAGACTTTGTTTTTAAGGAGGAGAGACAATTGAAAGAAGTGATTACCGGAGAAGAATACTTGGAGCCCTTCTTTTTGGCAGAAGAGGATGATTTTCCCATCTGGGTCTCTCTCTCTCTCTCTCTCTAACTTACCTCTACCCCTCTGTGCGTGACTGCAATGTTGTTTTGATTGTACCTGCAGCAGACCAATATAAACCCAAAAAAGAGTACGAAAGAAAGGTGACAAATTAATAAGAATAATTAAAGAAAAGAATTGAAAGTGGTGCTGGACATTGGGGAAGAAGTGGAAATACAAATGTGTAAGATGGGATCGGAAAAAAAGGAGTTAATTTCTAGTGTCTGAACTTTATAAAATGTTACCATACAGTACCTAAACTATGTTTTTTTCACTCACGGTACCTAAACTTCTTTCTTTTTCACTCACCATACCTAGCCGAAGTTGACTTAAAAAACAGTCACATGGCTTGACGCATCAAATTCCTGCCAAAACAATTCAGCAATCCCACCAAAACACACTCATCAATCATGTTCTTCAATAAAAAAATGTGTTGAAATTAGGACCACATACTGATAGAAGGGTACTATTTCGGTGACTCAGAGTCACCTTACTCAATTTACTGTCCAATTGATCTCATCCATTAATTCACATAGAAGATTTTGGGCCGTTAGATATTGGAAGTGGTAAAATGATGTTGGTCACACTTGAACACATCCAATCAGCTTTTGACATTTAACTCTGATGGACCCATTTAAATGCAGTGGTTTTTGGACATGATAACTGAATATGCTTGCAACACTAAAGCCTAAATAGTTGTCTAATTTAACCAATTAAATAATTTGTATAAAGTAACAATTTCTATTAATTGTGTTTGGTGGCATTAATGAGAAAAATAAGTGGAAGTGGACAGGACTGATTAAATTTGAAGGAGAGAGTTGGTGAGGCACAGAGAATGGCACATTTGATGGTCTTCTTCCAAATGTTGGATGGAGAAAAAGTATGAGGAAATTGAAGTTGATTTATGTATTGTTGATTGACGATAGAATTTGCATAGTAAAGTAAAGATCGGGGAAAGGGTGTTCCATAGAGAAAAAGCATTAGCAAAGTGAAGTTGATGTGAGAATTGTTGATTGAAGAAAGTATTTGAAGAGAGCAAAGTAAAGTAGGTATGTATTTTTGTAGGGAAAATATTTTATGTTGTAAATGATAATTGCAAAAATGAACATTGATTGGAATGAGATATGTAATCATATGCCAAAATGTGTTGGAAAAAATACTAAAAGGTTTAGCAGTAATAATTTGTTAAAATGAAAAGTAGTTTGATGTAGGAGTACTTATAAACGTGAAAATAATGTGGTCACAAAACAGTTATTAAGTTGGTTTTTATTGTGACACTGAAAGTATGGGTACAATTATAAAGTGAGAAAAATACATATATACATTACCTTATTTGGATGTGTGTAGGATATGTTTGTTAAGTTTGAAATAATGTTCGTAATTTTAATCGATATAACAGAAAGTGAGAGTAAAATCACATTTATGTAACTAAAAATAACATATGCATAAAATTACAGGAAAACAATTTTATTGAGGACTTATTGTAATAGTTTTGTGACTTTGTAAATATTTAATGACATCTTGTAGATATGTTTGTTTTTATATTAAAAGTAACATAAATATGAGAAACAACAACAAAATATATATGAAACGTGACATATATATGATCTGACCAACAAGGGGAAAATATGTTAGTTAATAATATGTTTTCGTGTTTTCGTACTAGTTATATGTGATTTTAACAATTTATAATTTTTCATTATTTAAGTAACAAAATTATAGACCCAAATAATATTTTTTAGATCATTAGTGACATATTCATAAAGTAACAGGAAAAAAGGTAAGTGTGTAACTTAGTTCAATGGCTTTGTGACTTACTAAGTTAATTTATGTATTTTAATATATGTTATTTTTATAGAAAAAGAGACAAAATATGAAGATTTAATGACACTTTATTTACAAAAAGTGACATTTATATGAAATGACATATAATGAAATGTATATGTGACTTAATGACCAGTTATTGTATCTTTATACAACCTATATGTGACTTTATGTTTATGTCATTTATGTCAACTTAAGTAACCAAGCAATATAACTCAGTAACATTTATTGGGCAGATAGTGACATAGACGTAAAGTGACTCGACAAAGTCGCATTTGTCACTTATTTGAATATTTTTGTTACTTTACAGTTTATGTATGTTATTTTCAGTAATGTTACTTATTATTAAAAAAAAGACATATTATAGAATCAATGACAAATCAATGTAGAAAAGTGACATGTATATAAAATGAGTGAACATTATTGAAATGTAACTTTTGCATTAGTTTTTGTATTTTTGATTTCCTTTTATGTTACTTATTTAGTATTTTTTTTTTTGTATATAAATAACACAACAGCAGTAATGAATGGCATTCTAAGTATGAATAGTGATATTGAAAAAGTGACAAAAGAAGACCATCATTTGTAACTTATTTTGCTTAATATGTCTCTTTTTTATTATTTTATGGCGTTTTAGATTCATGCCAATTTTTATACACAAAGTAATATAAAAGATTAAAAAAATAACAAGTTAGTTAGTGAAAGTGACATGTCTTAATATGACATATAATGGAACATATGTGTGAGTAATTAACAAGTTTTGTTTTTTTTTTGTATTAAAATGTGAATTATTTTATATGTTATTTAAGTTTATGTAAATAACTTAAATCTACAAGTAAGTGACATTTTTTAGACTAATAGTGACATATTAATAAAGTGACAAAAAATACTTATAATTGTAACTAATTTGTACAATTCTCTGTAGTTAGTAAATAATATTTTAAGAAGATGTTAGTTTCAAAAACCTAAGTCACATAACTGGGTAAAAGAATGACAAATTATTTTGGGAAACTGACATATGTATTAAATGACATGTCCAAACACAAATATGTAAGTTCAATAGTAGTTTTGGTGTGTTTGTTGTATTTTTATGTGACTTAAATATTTATGTTTGTTTAATTCACTTAACTAACACTATGAGTTAACCAAATGACATTACAAAGACGAATAGTGGCATATTAGAAAGGTGACAGAAAAGAAGTTAAATTTGTTACTTAAGTCATTATTTTTATGACTTATAGATTACTTTAAACCTTTTGACGTACATGTTTTTTCTCATAATTGGATCAAAATTATGGTGAAAACGAATGATAAATTATAAATGAAAAGTAACATGTTAAAATGACAACTTATGAAAAAATTAATGTATGTTAACTACAATATAGTGTGTTTTTGTAGTACTTAAATGTGACTAAAAATATTTTGTTATTTATTATGAAATAACTAACAAATATTTTTTACAGGAATTACATTCTGATGAAAAAAGGTAACATTTTTGTAACGTGACATAAAAAAATTCCTTCTGCTACTAATTTCAATGGTTTTGTTATTTGTTGGCAAAGTTATGTCATTTATAATTATGTCACTTTTTTTACGATAAACAACTTAATTGTTATAAGGAATGACACATCATATATGAAAAGTGACAACAATACAGAATTACAACAATTGCAAATATTTTTAATCACCCCCAAATTATCTTATGCCTTTTCTTTGGTACTTGTCTTGCAACATATGCTGCAGATTATATGACAACTTTGTTAGTTATTAATCTTACATTTGAATAACTTGTGCACATTTTAATGGACATTGATAGACATATGTGGAAAGGAAAGGGGTTGGTTGATTATTGTGACTCCGATGACGAGGATTACTCAGGCGGAAGTTTTGAAGAAAACGATGGCTTTTATATTTGTACCTCTGATGACGGCGATGATGAAATCAAAACAAAAACAAGTGATGATGATATTGGAAGTGAGGAACTTGTGCCAACCACAAATGATCATGGTGAAATAGGTTTACGAGAACTTTCAAGATTGACCCATTCGAACATCATGGGCATGGAATTCGGTACACTCGATGAGGGAGAATCATTCTATATTGCATACGCAAAAGAAATCAGGTCTTCAGTGAGGAAGCATTCGCTGCAAAAAAATGTTGTCGATATGCCATTTGTTCAAGTGTTGGTGTGCCAAAACCAAGGAAGTCGGGATGAGAGATGGAGAAGTTTACCGTCACGTTAAAAGGCCCCCAAAGTTGATGTAAGGGAGAATTGTGAGGCTCAGTGGTGTCTAAAGTTTGAAAAGTCAAAAGATTGTTAGGTGGTTACTAAATTTGTGATGGAACATACTCACGAGTTGGTTCCATGTAAACATGTCCATTTCTTGACATCACACCGAAAAATGGATGAGGCTGTGAAGCTGGATATTAGATCTTTGGTAAATGGTGGCTTGTGCACCCTCTATAATCGATCTCCTTGGCAAACAGAGTAGCGAATACGACAAAATGGGATTCACGTGAACATATGTCTACAATTACATCAAAGGCCTATCTGGTTTGGATTGTATTGATGGTGATGTTAGGGGCATTGACGCGTTCTTTTAGTCTAAACTAAGTGTGGGCAAAGGTTTTTATTTCAACAAAACTGTTTGTGAGGACAAACATTTGGGTAACTTGTTTTGGGCAGACTCTATGTGTCAATATGATTACTCGTGCTTTGGAGAGGTTATATCATTTGACTCTGCCTTTAAAAGGAACCGATATGATAGGCTGCTTGTAATTACAGCTGGTGTAAATCACCACCACCAAATAGTTGTTTTTTGTTGTGCATTTCTTGTGGACTTTACTTTGAAAAACCACTCTTGAATGCTATCCGAGTTATTGAAGTGTATGAGTGGGAAGAGGCCGAATGCAGTTGTGACTGATGGGGAGCAAAGCATGGCTCGAGCTATTGGGGAAATTTTGCCAAAAACAGTTCACATATTATGTTCCTTTCATAGTCAACAAGCACTACAAACAAGATTCCGTAATGACAACACCATTATTAGGGAATTTTCAAACCTCATGTGGAAAAGGATAGAGCCTAGCAAATTTCAATGAAGATGGCTTAAGATGATTTCTAAATATAGTATACAGGACCGGTTTCAACTATGTATGACACACAAACAATGTAGGCAGAGGCATTCTTGAAAAGTAACTTCTTCGCATGCACGCAAACAACATCGAGATGCGAAGGTTTGCATTCCTACTTGTACAAATTTGTGCATAGATGTTTATGTTTCCATAAGTTTATGCGACAATTCAAAACAGTCATGTCGTGGATCAGAGAACAAGAGGCATATTTGGAACATTGCGATAGGTAAAAAAACAATTGCACTTGCTTTGTAATTTCATTTGGATGTTAATAAGGATTACATCAAGAACTTGTGTGATTATCATCATATCTTCAATTCTCTTACAATGATTTAGGTATGGAAAACTACTTTGCACTCATAGTTTACAGCAACTAGAAAGGCTCGCTGCAAATGTATACACATCTGCGTCTTTTTGAATATTCAAGGAACAACTAGAGGAGGTTGTAGCCTACGACGATGACTCCCCTCAAGAATTTAAGGTAGCAGCCGTCGCTAGTTCATTTGTAGATATGATACAAGGAATCTAGTGATGGAAGTGATCTATGATCGAGAGGAAAAAGAAACGGCTTGTAGTTGCTAATTGTTCGAGTCTACCAGATTCCCTTATCGTCACCAACTATATGTGATGAAGAAGGAGCGAATAGACACGCTGCCTGACTCGTGCATTTTGAAACGGTGGAAAAAAAAAGAAGCAAAGTCCTCAGTTGAACATAGACAAGTCATGCCTGCATTCGGCACTGACACTGTGTGCAGCATAAGGTTTGGCGTGTTGTCATCAATGTTTAGATCATTGTGTTCAATTGCATCGAAGACCGAGAAGACATTTTCACATGTTCGAGGCAAAATCTGTCGTCTAACGCAGTGGGTTAACAATGCAAATACATCGAATCCCACATACACGCATGATCCGGACATTGATCATGAAAATGTAATTGATCCGGTTGTTCCAAAAAAGAGGACACACTGTGGTTCTGCACGGCAAAAGAAACCTACTTCCAGAAAGTGCTCCATCTGTCATGAAGCAGGGCACACTAGAACTACATGTCCTTTATTAAACCAATCATCAAATGAGAGTTTGAACCCCACTTCGTAGGCACATCTCAATTTGGGAACACAAAGTGTAGATATGGCATATAGAGAAGTTAACCCTGAAAGTTTCACAAAAAAACTTATTCTTGCAAAATTTGTTGTACAATATACGAATCTCATAGTCTTGATTATGCCACATGTTGTAGAAGAAAAAAGTTATAAGTTAGAAGGTATGCTATAAAGCTATCACATTAATATTATGAGTTACTGGCAAAGAATTCAGTTATAATTCTTTTTAATTACACAGGTGTCCATGCCCCAAGCAGGATCTTGGATGTCCCTTCTCAATTCAGCAAGCAACAATTTGGTACCTACTCATAGCAACCCCTACACCACAGAAGAATATGGAATGTGGAGCTCGAGCGTTGGACAATCAAGTGAATCCAACTCAGGCAAAGAGCCAGAATTCCTTCCTCCTCAATGCCCAACTGGATATTTTTTTGGGGGTCAGGGCCATATATGAAGGAAGAAGCTTATTCTACCTGTAGCTGTTGTAATTTTTAGGTGTTTTAATGAAGACATGGCGTGACGGGGAAAACTCATCCAACTGTGTATCATCATGCTTAATGTTTTGTTAATTTTGGCATGATGCTCTGATTTCATACATGTGACAATATGTGAACTTCTTGTTGTAACCCATTTCCTATCCCTGTAGATTATGCAACAAGAATATAGTTCTATTAACCCATACAATGAGAGGATTTTGATATGTGGTTGCCGAGAAAAACAAAATAACATGAGCTGATAATTATGGGTCACTTGTATACAAAGGCAGGCATAATGTTAATTGTGTTACAAAATGCAAAAATTTGCATCCAATCCCATAGATAGGTACCTACATAGTGATGGGATGATGACGAAACAAAAATGTAAAGACCGGCCAGGAGATAAAAAAACCAAAAGTTTGGCCTCCCATCCGAATGTAAGTAGATACTAAGTTAGCTGTCCAAAAAATTACATTTTTCTGGTCTACAAACATAGCCAGTGGTAGCACATTTATTTCGCAATCCCTTTGATGTGCATATTATTTGGACTGCGCACCACCCACGAACAAATCTCTGCTCGAATGTCGGATTTCAAGCTGTCAAATGTTAACTTCTCCTGCAAAATGTCCAAAACCATCACATACAACCGAAAGAAATCATTGGTGACAATTATGACTCCCAATTCCTACAAAGGCCACATCTAAATATGTTCAGACTTACGAGATCGTTGATGATCAGATGGTGGTTTCGCATGAAATCTATCTTGAATATGCCGCAATCGAAGCTGCTCATCATAAAGGTTATTAATTTATAAGAACAGATTTGGAATTTCATATGACTGCATGTAAGACAGCTTAATATATCAATTGCACAAGAAAGGTCTTACCCGTTGGGCTGAGTACACACATTTCGGTATCGCAGTTCGAAACGAGAAATCTCATTTTTGTAGAGGTTGTGTGACGCATCTGTAGACTGGAATGCTTCATCAGTAAACAATATTTCCAAAGCCTTCAGCTGCTCATTGTTCACCCGTCACAATTTTGGGAAAAACACATTTTTGTTAGATTAGTACACGTGTAAAACAAAAATGCAGAATTTTCTTTTACCATAACTATGTTAATTACAGTGGATCTACACAAAAACCCAATTTCTATAGGGTTGAGATAACTCACCAAATAGGGTTTAGGAAACTCACCACACTTAAGCAATCTGCCAATCCGTCTTCGCGTTTGTTCCCTGGTGAGCTGTCAAGTACCCAAGCTTTTTTTAAAGACATTTCTACCAAGAGCAAATACCAATGCATTGACTTCGCATCAAACATGGGTAAAAAATCTGGTATTGTTATGAAATTCCAACACAAATAGGACATAAGAATCACGACCGTTGTTAAATTAGCTAGTACAAAAACAAGGAAAACCAACAGTATCAATCAACAACAACATATTTGAGGGAAGTATGACAACTCGGCAACCAATGAAGCAAACATAAACTGCTGCAAAATTCACATTAATATCCAGGTTTTTATGACATCTAATATGCAGTTTATGCATTGTATTTTTTACGAAAAAGTAATTAAAAAAATCCAACATTCTGTCTGCTCTGCAAGTGTACGAAATTCCAAAACAGGGTTTATGTTTGTCAATGCATTAAACCACGAAATGTATAAATATTTAGGCAAATAACAAACCTTAGTTAGCCACAAAGTGTCTCCTGTCCAGTACTTGCTAGACAGCCGGTAACTCCGAACAAGAGTGTCAATTGGAGGATCACTTTGCAATTTCGCTTCTCGCAAAATCAAAATCTGTGAATTCAATGCAGATTGCACGGCCCACACTATTAAAATTAAAAAAGAGGAAGTCTTATTGGTACATACGTGCCACAGTTTGACAAATCCAAACTTACCAAAAAGTGTGTAGGCATAAACACTTCACTTGGCCTCCTCGAGAAGCTCTCTCCTTGAACGTGACCAACATCTACTAGCTACAAAACATTGTTAAGATCACAACAGGGACACTACCATATATAAAATGCATGGATAGATAATTTTACAATGTGGCCTTGAAAAGTAAAGTTCATTTACCAAATCTGATATGTACTTTCTACGACCTAAGCATTTTCTCATCGCATCGAATTTGATGAACTCTCCCCCATTTTGGAACACGTACTGGCTGCGATGGTTATTAATTTAGGCATATACAAATACACATGTGTAGTAAGAATCTACATCGATCTACAATTACAAATAGTGGTTGTATGACAAAGTACAATAGGTTACCTGAATTTGTAACCAGTCCCATGCATGATGTAATCATAAATGTCCTTCACTGGATCGCTGAGAAGTTCAATGGTTGGTGTTTCCGCCCTCGAACCCTCCTCACTATCGCACTATGTGAACAAAAAAACAGCAAAAAAACACATATTAACAAGGTCTAAACCAGTTACGTTTTATGGGGAACCACATTAATGTATGAAGTTAATGGTTTTGTTACCCTAAATTGTGCACCGTGTCTACCTCCCTTCATTTTATTTTTGTGCCGAGGTTGTGGGTTCATATAAGGCAATTTGTAATGTTTTCCCTGTTTAAGCTCATCGATTCCACGAAGCCCAGAGCACATCCTTTTACGCGAGGGGGTTGTAATATTTGGTTGTGTCTTCGGCAAAGTCTCGTTAGCAGAGGACAACCCAACAACAACAACAACATCCTGCAACAAATCAAGGAAAAAAATCTTGTTTATATTTGATGTTGTTTGCATGCAACTTATCTAAGCTCATGCGACTAAATGAATGAGAAATGATACCTTATCGTCAACAGCTTTGAGTCTTCTTGCTGAGCGTTTCACGGGTTGAGAGATAGATGGTGGAATTGTTGGAATTCGCTGCTCGTTTATGACATTTATAATTAATCAGTGCAACGGAAATAATAAAAAATTTTAAGCCTTGAATTCCCCCAAGGACCTATGCACATCAACATATATGATTATGGTTAGAAGATCTACCTTAGATCCAAAGCTTGAATGTTCGATCGGATGGAGTGTTGGTGTAGCTTTTAGTATT
>CAODLS012226256.1:0-11767 GCA_948243855.1 Flueggea neowawraea | reverse complement strand
CGTGCCAGCGAGGCCAGCCACCGACCAGTGGGGCTTGACTGGTGATCCAGCTTGGACATCCAGGTGAGTGGATAGCAGCTTCAGATACATAGGCTGTGTTTTGAAACTCCTATTATGTTTTATGATGTGCTGAACATGATTATAAAAATGAATTAATCTAAGGATTGGTTAAATGAATAAAATGATTATGTGATTTTTTTATAATCAACCCAATGTTTTATGAAATTGATATATATACGTATTATATATCTTTCTTATGATTTCAAATGATGAAATGCATGTCTACGGTTTATGTTATAAAATATTATGGTTTTGTTTTCATGATACGGGACACCTATGCTAGGGGTCGAAGTAGCATTTGGTATACCAATGATATATGTATGTACTATGAAATTCCAGCTACCAAGGATACCGGTAGCCACGTATTCTGATCCAACACGTGAATTGTTATGATGATGGTCGAGTCCACAACACCCATGTTATATGGTGCTATGAGCACACCCATGTTATATAATACCACGAGCACACCCATGATCATGGTCTCTTATCAAAACTATATATTTTCACTATGAAACCATGTTTTAAGAATCAAATGATTATTAAGTATGTTTTCATACTTACTAGATGCTTTGCTTGAGAATAATTTCGAAATAACTTTTCGAAAAGCTATTACTTATAGCATGTATATGTATATGTATACGTCTATACCTGCATGTGGTATTTTAAACTGTTTTCAAAACAGTCTTTGTGAGGCACGTATGAGGCGGTCTGGAGTGTTTTCCCTCACTGAGCCCTGACCCCCTTTCTTCCTATGTCTACTGTTGGTTTTGTTCCGCAGGTTGACTACTTTTGACTACGACGACATTTCCGCATTTTGGATACCAGTGAGGTGTCAGTTGGTTAGTGACGCCCTTTTGATCGGACTCTTATGTTTATGATGTTAGAGCTCTACACCGGGATATTGTCGGGTTAATGGGTTACCTTTATACTTTGATGTATTTTGGATTTATTATGATATTCATATATATGTTTTGAATATTTCATATATGATATATGTTTATTCTATCTTATGTTTTAAACGCTAAATGTTTTGATTAAATAAATGTTTAATCAATTGAATGTGGGTAGTAAGTTATGAACCATGACGCTTGTGCGAGATGGGTCGAGCTCCCATAGACGGTTCGCCTTGTACGCCGGTCACGGGCTCCCTACGGGTCTTGACAATGTATATCCCAGAGCTCCGCATTGAGAGGGATGCAGACCTCAAGATTCAAAACAAATCCCTTAATCTAGTTACCATGCTCATCCCCCATCAACCCAGCCGCAGTCGCATAACCTGTCGTGATAAGGTCATAACCGTCCGTATTAACTTTCACGATCTCATTTGATGGCGGCTTCCAACCCAAATCCACCTCACTTCTTGTTTTCCTCCTTGTCATGGTTTGAATTTGTCGCATAGCATTATATGCTTCTTTTGCATACATTCTGATTTGTTCACTCATCCTAGTGATAATCTGTTTTGTAAATACTCGGTCATTTCTAACAGATTTAATAAGTTAAAAGAAGTAATTTGAGCATTTGTATAATTCAGTGACAAATTGATAATTGAAAAATTTTATTACTTTTTAGTTGTGTTTAATGTTTGTTAATGTTTTATTTCATGAATGTTAACGTGTGAATTAGTGGGTTGTAGGAGTTATTTTTAGAATAAATGTGTCTTTATGGATGTTTTAAGTTATTGTCCATTTTAATGTATTTAATATTGACTTTTAATTATGGTTTTTAATTGGTCAAGAAGTGAATTTTGGAGGTTACTTATGTATTGAATGACATTTGGTGTAGGTGGCATCTCTTAAAGAGGCAATTTAAAGTAAGCATTAATGTGCACATGTTTTATCTCAACTGAGGAAAAAGTCTCAACCAGGACAAGAAAGGAGGATTTATGGTGTGTCTAGACTGAGACATGTGTCGTGATTGAGATAAAGTGGACAGTTTGCATGGATGTTTCCTTTCTTCCAAAAACTGAAGGATGACTCATTTGTAACCTACTAAGATACATTGAAGCGACAATTTAAGATGACACATTGGAAGAAGGCTATAAAAATTCCTCTTAGATGGGAATTGAGGGATATCAAGATACCATATACAACACAAGACACATCACAATACAACATCATTTCCATTCATTTTGAAGAAGAGCAAGAGTGAAGTCTTGAAGCCAAGATAGAGGAGAAGAGTTCAAGCGACGACAAAGAGTTTTGTTTGTCCTCTCTAGTTCTTATTTATTTTGATAGATTTGATAATTGTTGTTATTTTGTTTTCTTTTATTTCTATGGATAGCTAAATATTTTGTAAGAATTAATTCTTGAAGCATTCCTTTAAGGCTTATCCTTTAGATTTAATAAAATCTATGCAATTTTTATTGCATTTCATTGCTCTAATTACAATTGAGAGATTGAATTAGATTATTTGTGTTATGTGTGCAATGAGTGTTGTAGCATAATAGACCTATAAACATCGGGTTAGTTAAGTATCATTGAGAGATCGTGAAGATTAACTAATTACTTGAATGATTGCTTAATGTGTCAATTGGTATAACTTGAGTTGGAATTGGAAATTGAGAGATTAGAATTTAACTCTTGTTATCTAATTTGATAGTTAGTTATTGCTTGAGAGAGAATAACTAAAATTATTAAATATCTATAGCCTTAGCATCCATAAACCCAAAGGAAAAACTAAGAGGAAATTTGAATAGTGTTAATTCTTAGGTTGTGATCTTGATTGTTTGTTAAAATGTTATTTGAATTGTTTGTTTGAATTTTCTTTATATTTTCTCAAATAAATCGTAACTAAATTAATTAGTGGATAAATATATAATTTTCATAAAAAAAATATTTTATTACTATTTGACAACCGTGCAGTTGCGGCTGAACACAAATATCAGACAAATCAATGTAAAGCCTAATCAATTTACAGATACGCTTTTTTTTTTTTCTTTCAAATGCAGATACACCACTTCTAGTCTACAAAAAACAGAAAGTCCAATTACTGGGTCTTATTCTCGTACCTTTTTTAGGAATATGTACAAACAGGAGAAACATACATACATGGAAGCGTATATTTCTTTTTAATTAATAGCATGACCAACAGACTGTTTATTTTGGCTTTTTAAAATAGATTTTTTTTAATTTATTTTGTATTTTAATTAGTCTTGAAACTGGTAAAATATTAATAAATGAGATAAAAAATAGATTAGATTTAAATATCTAAATAAATAGTAGAAATAATTTAAATTAAATAATATATAATAGAGAACCAAGATGGAAAACTGTTGGGGATTCTCTAACTATTGTGTGACAGAACAACAAAATATATTATAGATATTGAATAATTATAAATGTACAAAAATAGGTTTGATATAAAAGAAAAAAGAAAATTAGTTCTTCTACGGTGTTACAAGTGGATTTTTTTTATAGGAAGTAGGCATGTTGCCGATTCAGAAATTGGCTGTTCCGTTTTTGAAATGGGGGAACCAGAACAAAAGAGCAGTTCAGTTTCGGTTCTAGTTTGACCAGTTTAGTCGGTTCGGTCAGGGGTTTTTGTTCTCAAGGTTTGGTCTGATTTCGGTTTGATTCTAATTGGACCAGTTTTGACCGGTTCGATTTCTTTTGGACCAATTTAACCTGTTCGGTTTCGGTTGGACCTGTTTTGATCGGTTCGGTTCCCTCCTTTTTTTTCGAAAATTTTGTTTTTAACCGGCTATTTTATCCAGTCAATTTTTTCCTAGTTTGTAAATTTTTTTATTTTCAAAAATTATAGTAAAAAAGTAGAAGGAATTTAAAAAATGTAATTGCAAAAAATAACTTTGAGAAATATCGAAAATGTAATTACAATAATATATATATATAAGAACAATTTAGAGCAAAATAAAATTTTGAGAGACTGAGAGTGTAGAAGAGATTGAGATTGAGAGAGAAGATATGATGTAAAATTGGTAGGAATGAGGTGAGATATTTATAAAATTAAAGAAAAAAGAAAAAAAAATGAAAAAAGAATATGACAGTTGGAATTGCTGGTTCCAACGGTCAAATTGCAGTTCGAATTCCCGGTTCATACCGGTTCCAAATCTGTTGTTCGACGGTTTCTAGAGGGGTCGAACTGGAACCTAAACAATAATCCTCCGATTTTGATTGGTCAGTTCCTGTTTCGATTTTGACCGGTTCGATTCCAGACCGATTTCTGTTCGAATTTTACACCTCTAATTGGAAGATGAGGATTTATAAGTGAAAAGATATTTACGAAAGAAGAAGACCAATTTTATGAACTGCAGATTTTTTTTTATGAATAGATAAGTATTTTTCACACCGTAAAATTCATTAAAATGGATGTAAAATTTATAAACTTAAAACAAGAATTCTTAATTTAGGTTGATAAAAGGAATAAAATTATCTCTGGTTAAAAATATAAAAAATTAATTAAGTAAACAAAAAATTTTTTACTTATAAAAAAAGGAAAAAACTTTTATGTACCATTTACAAATAGTATAATTCTTTTTTACTGAACAAGTAAAATAACTTATGATCGAAGAAAAATAACTAGCATGGTAGCGCATAGTGAATCAAGAAAAAATATGGGTTCAAGTGTTGAGAGCACAGTACATGAAGAGAGAGAAAGGTATACCAAAGAATCTTTCGGGGGATAGGAGGTCACACCTTTGGAGAGGCATTACCAAAGCTTCGCCGAAAGTTCTTGAAGGATTATGTTGGATAGTGGGTAAAGGTCAACGAGTGAAATTCTGGGAAGATGTGTGGGCCAGAGGCAAAAGACTCAGAGAGGTTGCTTTAGAGGGGATTGATCAAAGCTATAGAGACAGGCCAGTCAACCTCTACGCCACCAACAAAGGTAACTGGCACTGGGAAACCTTTCAAAATATGTTACCTAATGGTGTTATTGATATGATTGCAGGGATAAAACCGCCCACTAACGCTGATGGGAAGGATCAAGTTTATTGGAATCAGACGAATGCAGGTAATTTCATGGCATCCTCAGTATATGAATTGTTAGGAGAGCTCGAATGGTATCATATAAGTGAGAATTGGAAGGAAGTTTGGCATTTCAATGGACCCCAAAAGGTACGTACTTTCCTTTGGCTCCTTTCTCATAATGCCGTAGTTGACAAATGAACAAAGATACATGAGACATATGACTACCAATTCCAGTTGTGATTGTTGCCCTGGTCAAGTTGAGACGTGGGGGCACATTGTAAAATGTTGTATATATGCTCAAGAAGTGTGGAGTGATCTTGTTGAAGGGGAGTCTCTAATGGAATTCCTCAATCTAAATGATGAGGCATGGATTCGCCATAATCTAAAAAATGATAAAAGGAATGAGGTGGGCATTCCATGAAATATAGTATCCGGTGTGGCATGCTGGTATCTCAGGAAGTGGCGTAATTAACACATTTATTCAGAAGATCATTACCAGGATGAGCGAGTGTATAAGGATTTATGCTAAAGAAGTGTATGAAGCGACCAAAAGACTACAAAGTATTACTGAAATGGGAAGGCAAAGGAGGACGGTTTTGGGGTGGAAATCCCTTGAGGTTGGTATGGTTAAACTTAATACTGATGGATCCCATTTGCCAATAAATGGATAAGCATCGGCCGTTGGACTCTTATGGGACGAGAATGGGCATTGGATTAATGGTTTTGCTATGAACCTTGGACAATATAGTCTTTTAAATGCTGAGCTGTGGGGGTTCTACAAAAGACTAGAGTTGGCATGGGGAAAGAGATTCACAAAAGTTTTTGTGGAAAGCGACAATCTTACAGCCATCAATATGATGAAAAGAAAGGAGGTTGTTACTAACTCACAATGGGCTTTAGTTGATGCCATCAAGAGAATGTTAACAAAGAATTGGGATGTTAAGATTAATCATGTGTACAGGGAAAACAATACAACATTAAATTGGCTCTCTAAGCATGGACATTCATTTCCTAGAAGGCTTCATGTTTTGGATCACCCCTCCAGAGAATGAGAGACATTTTAACCGGGGATAACGAGGGGACTATTTAGGTTTGAGTATGTTCTTTTTTTTTTTTCTGTTGTCTTGTTTTATAGGATCTATTTCTTGTTTCTGTTTTGGTTTTTTGTTTTTTAGATGTGTAACCATGGTATTCTTCCGCCATAAGTGAGGGTTGATAATAAAATTGATGAGGTACCACCATCTTTTTTTTTTAAAAAAAAACTTGTGACCGGAGATACTATTGCCAAAATGAATCATGGAATATCCTTGGTTGTGTTATAAGAATTGAAATAAATAATTCATTTCTTGTGGGATTCAATATAGTTTGGCATGCAAATTTTGTCAATTTTATTTCCTAATGAAAAACGTGAAAAAAATATTCTTATGATGACAATGATTAAAATACTAGTATGCCATTTTGATTTTCCAGTTTGATGAGAAACTCTTGATCCATACATGCTATTATAACATCAATGATTACTCCCATCCCATGAATCCATGATGACATCTTTGGCCTTTTGACCAATCGAGTCGAGTCGAGCCAAACGAGTTTTTAAATGCTTAGATTCAGCTTGGTAGAAAATATGTTGAGCTTAATGTCACGTATTTAGGCTTTGTACAAGCTAAGTTGTGCGGCACTTAGTCTATTTCGCTGGCACAAATAGAACTAAGTAAGCCTTGACATTGGTTTGAGTGAAAGTTGGACGAGCACTTAGGCAATGAGAGGTTTAAATCAAGTAGAGGGTGAGTTGAAAGCACTTGAGTTTGTAGAAATGGAGGCTTTATTCAATTGCTCAAGGTTCTAAGTTAAGTTTACAAATGAATGGGTTGGCCTTTATATAGGCAATCCACCTCCACAATGTGTGGCTATAATGATTTGGACTAGAAATCTCTACATACATCTTATGTACAAGAATGATCCATCAAGTGTTAGAATTTTTTGGAGCTTGTATGAATAGTGTGGAAGATGCATCACCTTGCGGAACATTCTAGAAGTATGCCAAGCTTGATCAAGTTGCAGAAGTTTTCAGACTTCTCTTGGCATCTCCATGCCTTAGTCATTCTTCTACACTTCTTCAGCAACTTCTAGAGAATTACGTGGCACACTTCTTGATCAAGTCATGCTCCGTAATTTTTCGGAACGCTCTAGCACATTGTCACATTGACTTAGGCAAAATTCTGCCTATGAAAAATGGGGTGTGACATCCTCTCCCAGTCAAGCTCGCGACGCCCTTGTCGAGTCTTGAGCATTGAAAGTCTTAATGTGCTCTGAAAATTGCCATAGAAAATCTTTTGGTTCCTATGAAGCCTCGCTATTGGGGAGGTTTTTCCATTTAACCAAATATTTGATTTAGTTAGGTACACCACGTCTCCTTATCACCCAATCAACAAGGATGCACTCTACTTCCTTATCGAACTCGGTGACAATGGCTGCTGGAGCTCGCTTAGACTCGCCACGGTTGGGGTCTTCCTTGTCTTCGTGGTATGGCTTGAGCATACTTACGTGGAAGACGTTGTGAATTTTAAGCTTAGAGGGGAGTTGTACCTGATAGGCAGCAGTGCCAACACTCTTCACCACCGGGAAGGGGCCTTCGTAACGCCTCACCAAGTCTTTGTGAACTTGGCGCAATGACTTGAAATGATTCGACAAGAGCTTGACTATGACCAAGTCGCCAACGCTATACTCCTTTGGACGACGTTTGACATCCGCCCATTTCTTCATGCGTTTCGCCACCTGGTCGACACATGCCCTCATGATGTTCGACTCTTCCTGCCATTCCCTTGCAAACTTTTATGTCGAAAGTCGGCTCCTCCATAGGTGGAAAAAATGGTGTTTGGAGTTAGCGTTTGATATCCCATGATGATTTCGAAGGGACTCTTGCCCGTCGATTCACTTCGCTAGAGGTTATACGAGAATTGAGTCACATCAAGTAATTTTGCCCAACCTCGTTGGTCTGCACTAACGTAGTGCCTCAAGTAAAGCTCTAGCAAAGCATTGATCCTTTCAGTTTGACCGTTGCTTTGTGGATGGAAGCTTGTTGAGAAATTCAATTCAGTTCCAAGCAATTTGAACAACTCATGCCAAAACTTGCCTATGAATTGGGGGTCTTGGTCACTAATGATGCTCTTTGGAAAATCCCAAAGCTTCACCACATTCTTGAAGAAGAGGCGAGCAGCCTCATCAAATTTGCAATCCGTCAGGACTGGGACAAACATAACATATTTGCTAAATTTATCCATGATCACCATAATGCTTCCATCGAGACACTTTTTCAATATCTTTCGGCAATTGGAAGTGGCTCGAGAAGGCCAGCGGGTTGTTGTTTCTCAACCTTGTCTTGTTGGCACACAAGACAAGTCCGTACATATGCTTCCACATCCTCCTTCAGTTGCAGCCAATAATGGTTTTGCTGGGAGTGAGTGATCGAGTCATACCTGGATGACCAGCCCACAACAAATCATGGCACTAATTGAGGATCTCTCATCGTAAGTTTCCCCACTTTGGCAC
Organism: Flueggea neowawraea; assembly: GCA_948243855.1. Classification (NCBI taxonomy): domain Eukaryota; kingdom Viridiplantae; phylum Streptophyta; class Magnoliopsida; order Malpighiales; family Phyllanthaceae; genus Flueggea; species Flueggea neowawraea. The sequence continues at coordinate 3,233 of CAODLS012226256.1, read as the reverse complement.
ATAGACTCAGTTGCCGACAGTGAAGAGAAGGTCATCTTTCTCCCAAAATCGTCTTATTTTTCCCTCAGTGGCTAGTTTCAAAAGATTATTGGCCAAGGTATCTTGTTGCGTACCTTCTTTGATTCGATCGAGAAGGTCGCTCTTGGGCTCACTAGCAGCTATGCAAGCCAACTCTGCTTTCCTACTTAGCGCATCAGCCATAACATTGGCCTTGCCTGGCTTATATTCGAGCTTGTTGTCGAATTCGGCCAAGAAGTCTTGCCATCGAGCTTGCTTGGGACTCAATTTCTTTTGAGTCTGAAAGTAAATCGTAGCCATATTATCAATTAAGATAGTGAACTTACTCCCAAGCAAGTAATGTCTCCAAGTGTGCAAGCAATGGATGACAACATTCATCTCTTTTTCTTGAACTGTGTACCGTCACTTCGTGTCGTTAAGCTTACGACTTTCGTAGGCAATGGGATGCCTATATTACATAAGGACGCCACCTACGGCAAAGTCTGAAGTGTCTGTGCGCACTTCAAATGGTTTGTCATAGTCGGGCAACGCCATTACTAGTTCCTCTGACATCGCTTGTTTTAACTCCTCGAAGGATTTTTGGCATTCGACACTCCAATGCCACGCCTTATTTTTCTTGAGCAAGTCAGTCAATGGCGCGGCATGGATGAGTACCCTTTTATGAAGCGTCGATAGTAGTTCACTAGTCCAAGGAAGGATTGCAACTTCGGGACTTTCGTTGGAGGTTGCCACTCTTGGATGGCTCGTACCTTCGTCGAATCCATCATCAACTTCCATCCTTGATTCGATGGCTGAGGAACTCCACCTCTTGTTTCGCGAAAGAGCATTTCTCTCACTTAACACACAACTCATGTTCGCGAAGAACTTGGAAGATTTGTTTTAAGTGTTGCACATTCTCCTCAAGTGTGTTGTTATACACTACGATGTCATCCAAGTAAACAATCACGAACTTGTCAAGGTAAGGGTGAAGTACCTTGTTCATAAGTGTGCAAAAGGTGGCAGGTGCATTGATGAGTCCGAAGGGCATGGACAAGAACTCAAAAGCTTCATAGCTAGTCACACATGTTGCCTTCGGCACATCACCAGTCGCGATGTGAACTTGGTAATAACCATACCACAAGTCTAGCTTTGAGAAGTATCGAGCCTTCCCAAGTTGGTCAAACAAGTCAACTATCAGAGGGATTGGATACTTGTTTTTTTATAGTGATCTTGTTCAATGCTCGATAGTCGATGCACATCCTCAATGATTTGTCCTTCTTATTTTGGAAAAGGACAAGTGCTTCATAAGGTGCTTTTAATGGCTTGATGAAGCCCGAATCAAGAAGGTTTTGGAGTTGCTTTCTTAGCTCAGTAAGCTCTAGGGGTACCATAGGATAGGGTGCCATGGCTGGAGGTTTGGCATCGGGGTCAAGCTCAATGTGATGATCCACATCTCTCTTTGGTGGCAATTTCTTTGGAAACTCAGGAGGCATCACGTCCTTGTACACATCAAGGACAGCTTCAATAATGGTGGCAAATCAGATTGCATGGCATCTTGGACCACGTTGAGCTCTCTCATTGCCGTAACGTAAGATTCACCATCCTTTAGTCCCTGCTTAAATTGCGAGGCGAAAATCAAAGAAACCTTTGATTTGGCCATGCTCTTTAAGGGGATCACTTGAATTTTGGATCCTTCTAGAATTATGAGGGAGCTCATGGAAGGGACTGGAATGACAACAACTTTATAGAAGAATGCTAGACCAAAAACAACTTTGAAATCATCCATAGGTACTATGATAAAGTCTAGCGTACCTTGCCATTCACCGATTTGCACCTTAACGCCTTGAGCCACGTCGTAGGCGGGTTTTGCTTTTGATTTCACTGCTTTGATGGTGCCAACACCCTTGGTCAGCTTCAAACCAAGTCGTTTTGCCTCTTGAGGATCGATGAAATTATGTGTGGCACCCATTTCCAACATCACACAACCGGCTTTGTCGTTGATGGGGGCATCAACGAACAAAAAGATACCCTCTTTGATAGAGGTTGGAGGGAGGATTTTGGAGAGAGCTCCTAAGTGATGCAATGAGCCCATTTCAACCTGAGGCTCATCTTGGGTCCTTTGTTATCGAGTTCCGAGACGATGGCGTTATGGCGTTTCGTTTAGGGCAATCCTTCACCCAATGCGAACCATCACAAATGAAGTAAGGACTAGGTGGTTTAAGGGCAAACTTGGGCTTACCCATGAATCCTTGTCTTGATTAGAGTCGCTGCTAAAGGATTTCTTATAGTTATTCTCCTTGCCTTTCTTGAAGTCCTTCTTTGGCGCTCCCCCACTCTTACTAGAGTTGGGTTTCTTGCCCTTGTCTTGAGCAACATAGTCTTTTAGACTTTCTACTGCAACAATGGCTTCGTCAAGTGCCTTCACTCCTCGCCTATCTAGCTCCAACTTGACCCAATCTTTCAACCCGTCTTTGAAGTCAAAGAAGAGTTGATCATCGGAAACGTCGGGTATCTCGAGCATAAGAGCGGTGAATTCCTTGACATAATCAACTATGCTACCTATTTGCATTAACCATCGCAGCTTGCTTCGCACCTCATTATTGGCATTGTGAGGCACGAATTATTTGCGGAGTTCAGACTTGAATTGATCCCAGGTGTTGATCACGCACAAGCCCTTCTCTCTTTCAGCGTGCTTACGCCTCTACCAGAGTTCAGCCACATCCCTAAAGAAGATAACGGTGTTGCTAATTCTTGTGAAGTCATCCGTGACTCTCATGGCTTCGAAATATTGTTCGAGGCCAAAGAGGAAGTTTTCCACCGTAGTGGCGTTCCTCGTGCCATTTTACATTGCTGGCTTGGGGACTTTCAAGCCTTGAGGGGCGAAAGTGATCATGGTAGCGGTGCTTATCGAGGGTGGAATGCCTCGACAAATAGTGTTCACTTCCTTACGAAGCTCTTCCATTTTGGCTTGAAGAGTTTTTCGTAGGTCATGGAACTTGATACGAGAACCTCCACGAATAAGCTTGAGAACCCCTTGAGTATTTGGACCCCCAACACATTAACGTGAAAATCCCCAACAACAATTCGGTTTCAACCCCTAAGGATGGTTAGAAATCAAATTACTTAGATGAATGATCAAGGAATTAGAATAAAGAAAACTCGTTTTTGAATTTTAATTTCAAAACACTCCACAAGAAGGTGATCAAGCTCCTTGAATGTTCCTTAAAGACATGTAT
>CAODLS012226204.1:0-12451 GCA_948243855.1 Flueggea neowawraea | reverse complement strand
TCACAAATACACTTCCGACATCAACATTTGAGGAATTGGTTCACAAAATTAGTATACGTCATCTCAGGAAGCTTAATTGATATTACTGATAAAGAGATGTCAACATGAGGGGGAGAAAATTGAGTGTTGTACTCTTTTTCCCTTGACTTAGGTTTTTTCCCATTGGGTTTTCCTAACAAGGTTTTTAATGAGGCAGCCTCAATCGCAATTAGTTCCATACCACAAGGGGGAATGTTATGAAACTTATGCATTGATATGAATGTCTATTGAAGTGCATTAATTCATCAATATTTAAGTCTTGAGTTAAATGTCTTATTGAATGAAGACATTTAACTCTTGAGTTACTTGAAGCTATGTTGAATGAATACATGCATTCACTACTCCTATAAATATGTCTTCCTATGTAGTATTGGATGTATCAATAACCAAAGATTAATCAAAAGACTCTCCCTCATTTCTCACTTTATATATCTCTGCTATTCATTTCTCTTTGATTAAGTTATCTCATACTTAAGTTTTAGTATTCTATATTTGTTATTAGTTTCATAACAGTGTATAATTTGTTAGATTAGACAAATATCAGACTTTGGACTGCAGAGTAGCATACTACACAGAACAAACTTCTAGGAATATGAAGCAGAAATCTATCCATCTTAGTATGGCAGTATTCACGATCACATCCCATGATAACATAAATGTTGCCTTCTAATGTTGAACGATTATGTAATTGCCAGAAAAAAAAAAGTGCAGATTGAATGAGTAAAGTGATTAATCATCTTGGCAACATACAAGGAACAATCCAAGTAAAGAAACTCATTCATTGGATTCTAGAAACATACCTTACACACTGGAGTTCTAAATTAGCTTTACCCAACTTGTAGGAGATGATGATGGTGCAAAACAGTGACTCCATGGTTTAGATTTCAGCAACAACCTGTGAACATGAACATGTTTTCTGAAGAGAGGCCAATATCAAAGGTCATTTCTGAGTTGCCCTATATGTAGGAAACAAGAATCATTGATACTGGAGCAACTCCAGTGTTAAGAGGTTGAGATTGAGAGTTCGATTTTCGAAGGAAGAGACAATTAAAATGACTTATCAGAAAAAAGGAAGCAAGAGCCGAAAGAATTATGTATACAAAGATCAAAATCGTACAAGAAGGTCACCTGGGTGGTTTTGGGACTGGATTAAATGAACTGCAGGCTAAATTATAAAGAAATAGCATTCATTGTTGTGATCTCTGAACTTATGTAAGGTCTGATTGGTGCGAACATGGAGGACTAATATAGTGGTCACATCAAAGCTTGAAAAACTTGCGATTGCTTAAGATGGGATTGGGTTACAGAAATATCATATAACAGATAAATGTGAGCTAGCACTTCAAATTCTTTGCTGGGAACTACTTTTATCATGCACTTGAACATTAAGATGTGCTTCTGACGGCCCACATGAGATCTAAGTCTAAATACAAAGATTTACAGTTTCTACCGTATTTTTTTCTCTCTTTAAATTCACACTTTATCTAAATTTTTATCTCACTAATTCAAATTCGAGCCCAGTAAAATCTATCCGGACAAAAAAGTTATCCGTGCTCTTCTAAAGAGACAACTACTGTTAGACTGTAAAGTTGAATTGCAGCTACTGCAATCCATGGCGTGACTCTCATATGGTTGGTAGATAGAAGAAAATAATTTACCATCTGATTAGTGGGAATCATATGTTTCTTCCTGCTGCCAACCTAAACATTGAAAATGTTGACAGAGAAATCATTATACATATAACAAAATCTGACTTGACACACTTTCATCTCATTATTTGACTATGATGCAGTTGAAACCTTCAAAAGAATCTTTGACTTCATCCTCCATAGTACCAATACAGCAATAAATAAAACAAACAGAAGTACCTGCAGTTTTCAAACACCCTTGTTTTTCAATTGAAACAGAGCTGAAACAGGACACGTCCACATGTAATAACGTCAAAAGGCCAATAATGAAGTCAATGTTTAAGTGTAGATGACTGTTGACTAGTCTATCAGAAAATATTATTTAGGATTCGACATGCACATCTGAATCATGTAAATCACAGCCTAGCTTCCACCACATTACAGATAAACATCAAGCAAATGGGAAAACCAAGTTCATGCGCGTCAAGAATGGAGAAGCGGTGGTGATGGATAAAACAAAAGAGATGGACCTCAACTTTGAAATGAAAATGAAAGAAGGGCGATGGACTCGCAGTTCGGAAGAAAAACGGAAGGAGAAGTCGGTTATGAACAGCAACATCTTTTAATTACAACAATTCTATATAGAAAAATTGTGTTTTAACTGAGACAAGTTTTTTTTATTTGGAGTAATTATATTTGCACCCATGAGGTTTATTATAATCTCTCTTTGCATCTCTAAATTTTAAAAAATCTTCTATTGTATCTTTGTTCTTAAACGTTGTTAATCAAAACTAACATAAATTAATAATATTTGGAATAATTACAGCTATATATAGGAGAAGACAACAAGGGTGTGTCTTAATAAATATTGTCATATTAGTTTGGTTGAATTTTGACTGACTGCGTTTAAGAGCAGAAACATAGTACGAGCCTTTTCAAAACTTATAGACTCAATAAGATATTATAATAAATTTCAGATACGCTAATATAATTTTCCCTTTTTATTTTGAATGAATAAAAAATACGAATTATTCTTATCAATTTATTAAAATAACCCTAAAAATAATGACGGTTTCGTAATCAGCATCAAGCATTTCTCCGACTCGGGCCATTTGAAGTGGGAAAAAGAGATAAATTTATATATAACAGGAGAACAAAAGTTGAAATCAATTATAAGAGAGTTTATTCATCTTTACGTTTGCTTACATTTTTTTTTTCAATCTATGACAGTTCCATTCTTATACGTCATTAACGATTCTATAAATACAATGGGCGAGCGCCTTCGACCGACAACTCAGGCCACTCGGCCATGAAGAGGAAACAAAGAGATAAATATAGGTTAAACATCAAACTTTCGACATAGGCGAAAAAAACAAATCTCTAACCTTTCAAGTTCGACCGATAACAAAACTTAAACACTAACCTTAGAAGTTTGATTGTTCTCAACACAGCAAAACTACCCCTTTTTCTTCTACATCCAAATCTTTAGGGAACTCATAACCTTGTCTTCTCAGTTAAATCACCCAACCAAAAAAAAACAAAAGAATTAAATTCGGCATATCCAACTTCATATGGATATTGAAAAAACAACTTTGAACTTAAACCAAAAGCAATGTTTAATTGAGAATATAATTTTCTGTTTTTTGTTTTCTATTTTATTTTTTATTTTTTAAAATAAAATAAAAAACAATGAAAAATTTTAAGGACTGCTTGTTAGGAAAATTTTCTATTATTTTTTAAAAAATTAGAAACGAAGATGAAAAAATTTGTCCGTGACCATTGTTTTCTATTTTATTTCAAAAAATAAATTTAAGATAAAAAACAGAAAACAGAAAATTGTTTTCTCAACTACACATAATTTTAGTTTTTCATAAACAAATTTTTCATTTTTCCATTTCTCTTTTCTAATTTTCTAGAAAATGATGAAAATTTTTTTAACTAAACAACTCCAAAAATTCATCAAAATAAAGTACTCACTTTCGATAAAAAAAAAATACTCACATAGCTGCCTTAACACACGGAGAAGTTGTTCTTTAAGTATTTAGGCAAAAGGCTTATTTGAGGCTTACTGGAAAATGCAATGGTATTGCAGGGAAACTTTTATATTAAACAATTTTTTTCACAATAAATATATTGTCATTCAAAAACAAATCCACTTTATAAAAAACCCAATTTACTGTTTTTTTTATTACAATTCTTCCTCTTGAAGGTCCATGTCTTTTAAAAAAAATAATAAAATCATTTTAGATGCATTAGTAGTGATTGCCATGGAAGTTTTCAAATCACAAGTCGAATGCATTTGATCAATAAGAACAAGTTCTATACATTAATACATTTTAAAATAACAATCGAGGTTTTTTTTTGTTCCTTAAAAGCTGAGTTAACCACAACAAAGTAAGATGATTTTATGTTCATTCACTGCGAGACCTTGCGGCTTTTAGCTGTGATATCAGCTCAACCAGTCTTCTTATCAGCTATTCAAAGTGTTAACACATGCTGTCGAGTTCAGAGATAATGCATCATCCATCTGCATTAGGCCTTCTTGGTCTTTCAGCATCGCATTGCCCAACTATTTCTATTGCACCGCATTGCCCAACTATTTGCATTGATCTTTTCACTAAAATTTTAGGATCATTAACCTTTGTTGAAGACTAATGGCGGCTTTCGATTTGAGATTATAAGTTCTCACAACTAGCAATCCGTCGAAGAGTTATGTGAAGGACAAGAAAGAGAAGCAGAGTAAAGTACAATAGAGAGATGTGTACATCAAATGGAGATGAGAGCAAAGAGGAGTTTCCTTGGGGGGAATGACATTGAGGGTTTGTTTTGTCTCATCCTAGAAAGGTTAACGGTCCCCCTGAAAATTTTATATTTGTGAAAATAATTTTAGAAACAGTTGAACAATGCGAGACTTGAAGAACAAAAAGACCTAATGATGATCTTACAAGGTTAATGTTCATTTTTCTGCTCTTTCTCTTAAAAGAAAATAAAAATCTAAGACTTCCTCTTTGTAACTCATCTGATCTCATGGATATCTTCTTGGTTGCACTCTAGAATACGAGAATGAGGTTCAAGAACTGAACTACAATATGCATATGAGGAACACAATAAGGTCTGGGTGTAGTGGCAGATCATAAATGAATTCCAGAATATATTCATCTTGATCTGATGATCTCTCAGTTAGATCATAGTCTGACCGGTTCGACTGTAAATAATTAGGTATCGGCATGCTCCTACACCTATGAACAAAAATAAAATTAACTGTTTCAGCAACAAAACAAAGCATGATTCCATTGACTTCTGATCACTTGGAGTTCTTATTTTGGGGCACCTATCTCTCTTGGAAAAACAAGATGTGAAAACAACCGATAAATTTTACGAGCAGAGTCTAAATAACATACTTTGACTTGCTGCAGATATAAGAGATGCTTACTGTAACCATTTGCAAAAGGAAAAAGGTCGGTATTCCCAGACTTTGTGAGTTGTTCCAAATATCTCAATATATTGGCTCCGCTAACAGCTCTTCTGCTCTTGCAAAAACGCAAAATGCCTGCAATGAAATGCATTACTTTGTTAACAAACAACAGAACCGATTACTAACACAAAATGCAAGCAGCTATACAACCAAACTATCCTTCATCCATCATCCTATTCCAGCACTGAAAATCCAAATCCTTCAAGCTTAAACTGCAGGTATTACTACCATTTTTATAGCCTGTATTGAGTTTTAGTATCAAAGTCATTAAAAAGAATCACTTTCTTCTCTTTTCTTTTTTTCTTCTTCTGTGGTTCTCGGGAAACAAATTCGACCAATAGATTTTAAATTGTTTCATGCTACTTTCAGAGTACAATAGCTGCATCAGCTACATATTGATCCAACAGCTACAGCTCTTTTGCTACACATTTTGCCAAAAGAACCAAACGATCTGGTTTGGCCATAGAAACCTCAAATTCAAAGACTGACCATTAAAAGTAATAAGCAATCTAACTAAATGAATTTCGGTTGCGTGGCTATATAATTTACTAGCTTACTAAAGCTTGTCATGTCCATGCTCCATTTTGGTCAAATAAAGTGATCACAGTACCAATTACACAATATTTATCAATCAGTGAAAACAACATCAACATAAAAAAAAAAAAAAAGGATATGAACTCATAATCAATTACTCATTAAGACTTCAATACTAATTCACTCTGGGACCAAACTGCAAGTGTAAAACCCATCAGGACACAACATCGCTCAGAAAACCTTTTTTTTTTTCCCTCTTTTCAAACATCCAACAATTTTAAACAACTTGTCATGAAATTACCAAATTTAGCAGTATCTACATACTTGTGCAATCTATCACTCAGTTTACCACAAACAATCAACCAAAAATCTAGTCATAACTTCAAACAAACAAAATTACATCAATGTAATTCAAATTCACTAGAATCACTACCGAGATAACCAAAACACCATCAATAACCAAAATAAAAAATATTACCTGAAGTCATGAAGATTAAAGCAACTCACCCACAACTCGTCCCTGCCATTACCCCTCTCCATTCGCACTCTCGAAATCCCTAATTTCAACGCTCCCAATTCTCTCACTCTCCTCCAAAACAGACCAATTCGGAGACTTCATTGCACGAAGCCACTTAAAATCATCCACATTACTCCAATTCCCACTCTCCTCCTCCAAACCAGCCACATTCAAGTCCTCCTCAATCCCCTCATACCTCAAACAATACGGCGCAAACCTCACCCCGCCACAGTCCTCAATAATCGGCCTACTCCTCACTCTCAGATAAAAATCACAATCGTTCGCACAATGTATCCGTATCTGATGCGAAGCCAACACAAACACACACTTTTCAACCTCTTCAATCAGCACAGATCCCGTCACCGGTCCCACATAAACTCTACAGTTCTTTAATCTATTCATAAACATCGCATTCACACGACCTATCAAGTTCACCTCACACGAATCAAGATCCGATGACGTAAATTCTCCAATCAACGAGCCTCTGAAGCTCTTCTTCAAAACCTCGTTTCGCTTGTTTCTAAATCCAGGCGAATCGCGAATTGCAAGAGACGATTTCGATGACGTGGCGGGAACCGCGGTTGTTTCGGGGGAGTGTTTCGTTATGGAGGAAGAGGAGGACGACTTGTTCTTGAAGGCGAATTTCTTTTTAGGGATGAGTTGAGAGGAGAGAATGTCGAGGGAATTTCTGAGGTCGGAGATGGATTTGAGAGAGGCTCGGAGCTCGTAGGACGGGAGTAGGTAGGAGTTTTGGGCGAGTAGTTGTTCTAGAGAGGAGATGGAAGAGGAAATATCGGCGAGATGAGATTTTATAAGAGATGGATCGGTGAGGGTGGAAGCGGAGGAAAGGTTAGATTCTATTGTGCGTTTGGAGTCGGAGAAGGTGGAGAGGAACGAGGTGGCGTAATCGGCGGCAGTGGTGGAGGATTTGGAGCGGGATTGGTGGCGGTTGGAGAGCCGGTCGAGCATCGCTTGGTGCTTCTTTTGTAGAGTGGCGTCCATGGGTGGTGGGATTGTGGTTTGGTTCGGGTTTGAGAGATCCGAGATTGTTCTTGTTGGTTCTTCTTCTTCCATGGCTTTAAAAAGTCTGGAGAGCGGGAGCTTTGAAGATGCTTGATTAGCGAGAGTGAAACTGAAACTGAAACTTCACTCGGATCTTGGGCATTGAGGTTAAACTGGCTTTTGAAGTAAATGGCAATTTTAAGTGCTTTGTAATAAATAAAAAAATCATTTTAGAAAAGATAGATCTATTGTTTTTTATCGTAAAAAATCAAAATTATTAATTACATTTTTAAACTATTCATCATATTTTTAATTAAATAATTTTTTATATTTATAAAAGAAAACACTTTTATTAAATTTTTAATCTCAAAAGTCTCCTTCTGCACGACGTCGTTTTGCTGTTGAAATACTAGCCAATTGCTTTCATGTAGAGGATTGTAATTGATTTGGATTGAAGCTTTGTAACAGATTCAACTCACCTATGAAGGAATTCTGAATTTTGTCAGAATAAAATAGAACTTCAACATATTCAAAGTAAATTTATCAGCTGAAGCAAGTTTTGTAAAATTGTTTAACTAGGATATTATTGTAAGAAACTAATCTTCATGTAATTATCTCAATAATTAATCTTTTATGAATATTAAATATTATATTAAAATTAAATCTAAATTATTTTTTTATAAGTAAATCTAAATTGCTTTAAGCTTTATAATTTTTTTTAACATCGATTAAGTTTTATATTCATATTGTTCAAATTTCACTCAATTACATATTATCATGTTTCAAAAATTGAGTTAATTATTATTTTAGACAAAACAATAGGCAGTTCACACCAAATGTCACCAGGTCATGTTTTTAGTGTTTTTTGGGCAAACACATGTATTCTTATTGGTTCTGATGGCCTGAGGCTGAGACTAATAGTATTGAAAGTTTAGTCACTTTCAAGACACCTGACCTCTCCCAATGGATGTGTTTAGTAGAGTGATCGAATTTACGAGTTCTTCCCTCAAACTCAGATGTGTTTGATAGAATGATCGAATTTATAAATTCTTCCCATAAACTCAGCCTATGTTGCCAACTTGAGTGATAATCCGTGTTTTTAGTTATCTACTATTGACTACCTAGTGAAGCTTCCTTATTCCTGAATCACAGACCAGCCAGCTTTCAAGTACTCTTAGCAAAGCAGGGACAGAAAGCAAAGCATGCAACAGACAATCATTGGCAACTCTTTTGCACAAAATGGTCTTACACAAAAATGAAGCAATCATTTACGGATGTAATAGGGGTCACATTCCTATCCTATACTAGGAAAATACACAACAATCATTGATCCGTTCATGCAGATTTCTCAGCTTCGGCTGCCGCCTCTTCCTCTTGCAACTTCTTTAGAGATGAAGGTGGTCTCACAACAATGCTTTTCTTCCATTGCCGGTCCAGCTTTCTTGATGTCCTCTTATTGATGCCCTCTTCAATCTCTCTTTCCCGCTTAAAGGTAAGCATGCGGGCAATCTGTTATCAACAAAAACCCTCATCAATTCAGCAACGAAGCAGAGAGATACAGGCATGCCATTTTATGGTATCCACAAAATAGCACAAAGAAGACATGAAAATATATATGTCAGCACTGACAAAGAAATAATCAACAGTCAGCACAGAACGAAAAGTATATAAGTAGAGAGCTATGACAATAAGTCTACTGGTTCATTTAATGGCGCTGTATCTACTAATCACACTGCTTTTACAGCCCCAGTTTCAATTATAAACAAATTCGCACTACAAAGAGGAAACAAGAGAACACCACGTCATTGTAACATTCTTCCAACCAACAGTACTTATCAATGTCTAAGTCATTTCACCAATCTGTGTTCGAAAGGGATACCAGATGGCTATAACATTCCTCATAGTTTTTTCAAATAGAATCATCTGGATGGACCTTCCCCATAAACTTGTTCAGCCTTCTTATCTTTTTCTTTTAGTGGAAAACGTTAACTACTAAGGGCTGCACTTGATTGTTCGAGACCAAGCGGTTGTGGATCTACTTACTCTAGTGGTCATAGAAGCAAAATGCTTCAATTTTTTAAGTTTTAGAGCTGAGACTTTAACCTAAGTTTTCTGAAGCTAAGGTCATGGATTGTCATAATCAAACATCAAAAGGCAAAACTCATATAGTTGAGGTTTTAAGGTTGCATTTTTGATCTCTGATTTTTGAGGTTGAAAAGTTATAGTTTAACCTAATCTAATGGTCAAAAGCAAAATAATTAGTGTTAGAATTTAAGGTTGAGATTTTAAACTCTCAATCAGTAGCAGTTTGAAAGCCTAGAAGTGGACCAAGTTGCTAGAAATATTATCTTGGGTAGTTGCACAGATAGATGGCAGAGTCTTTTTGTATTCATTTCTCAGGCAAGACATCATGAGCATAAAATGAATTTTGCTTGTAGCATGAAGCGAATTATGCAAGTTTTTTCAAACCACATCCAGGATCGACTGTCAGCTAAAAGAATTTCCAAAGAAGTCAGCAGCAGGCAGGGATAATGAAATTCGTGACCAGACAAGCTACTATTTTTTTTTTTGATGAAAACTGCTGGATGGAAAAGACTCATAATTATGATCTTCTCACTGAATTAACATAATTCCTGCAGTATTTTGGCCTTATTCCCACTCAGAATTTACTAAGTGAAAGTAGTTGAACTTAATTGTAAACTAAATGAAACCACAACTTCTGAACTCAACCATTGTTATCAACAAATTATAGACCGTGAAAACGAGATGACAAAGAAAACAATAATAGACAGAGTATACAAATCAGTGATTTTGGTTACAATTATTGCTTCATTGTCCAACAAGTTTTTGATATTTCCATAACCAGAGAACTTTTCAGTTCAAAGAAACAAGCTTTGCATTCAACAATGACATCAAAACATATTGAAACATAATGATACAACATCATAAGGCATAAACAAAAGCATACATGCACACACAAAGATATTCTGAGCCTACAAGCATATAGAGGACTATCAATTCAAGCATAAATTGTCCCGCAAGTGCCCTAAGCAGTTCCATCATCCTCCCTCCACACAAGAATTCAAAACATCTAAGGACACTCTCAGCATTAGTAATTCCAATTACTTAAGCCTTCTTACTGGCAGTGCCTCAGGCTCGCCTTTAAAAACATTTATCAAAATACAACAAAAATTATCCTTTCCATCTAACAACTCTTAATAAATTTGAATAAACAACCCAGCAAATTCAGATTAATGAAAAAGAAAGCTCCCCAATTCTTGTAAAGAAAAGCATTCATAAATGTAAGACCTTAGGCTCGCTTTTAACAACATTATTGAAACGTAACCAATAACTGACATTTTTCCAATTATGAACTCCTGGAGACTACGACTAACAAACAAGAAACATACCCTTTTGCGCATGCGGCCAAACTCGCTGGACTTGAACTCATTCCTGACCGATTTCTGAAGGCGAAGCATAAAGAGCTCGCCTTTAAGGTCCACGACCTCTTCATTGATTTGCTCGGTCGTCATTTCTCTGATTTCTTTCATTTCATCCACTCTCTTCGACATCATCACAACAGATGAGAATGAAGACGACGGCGTCGTTCTGCGAAGTGGGAGGAGACATATTTGCCGAATTTGGATGCCGGTGAAGGTGGATTTGGGAATAGGAGATAAGGATGGCTTTGGAGGGAGAGTGAGTGTTGAAAGGCCCAACATGTTACTGGTTCTTTGGTTTTCTTCCTCGTGGATTTCTCTCTGTTTGGAGATAAGGTGTGCTGTTTTGGTCTTTATCAGTTGTGGTCCTCCAAAGTTGTATAATTTTCATGTTGAGCCAATATACTTTTAGAGTTTTGGATTAGGATACCCTATGTGTGAAAGTTTTTGCTCTATATGGAGTAGAAAAATATTAAATAGTAAATAAAAAATAAAAATATTGACATGGAGTGCAATTTTACGGGGAAAAAAAGAAATGGAGAGCAATTTTGAGTAGATTTTAGAGGAGCACTATATGTTACATTCACGACTTGTCAGAGGCAAATTTATATGCAAAACAGGCAAGTTTTTATGTACAAAATTTAAAATTTTAAAAAATAAAATTAAGAGGGTGTTTTTTGACATATCTTTTGAAAATTATAGTATGTTGAATATGCAACATATTATATTAAAATATTGTAAATTTATTATTATCGTTTTGGGTCAAACTGAACTAAATAATTTAATATATAATTGATGAGATAACTTTCCCTAAAAAATTCTGATTAAAATTTTGTTTAAAACTTTTTGCACAAAAAATTGACATAAAATACCAAACTTAGCAATTTCTCATACCAATGTATACTGATTTGGTATATTACATGGACATGGATGATATCAAAGGCCAAGCAAACACCAAAAAAACTCAGTAACAAATGGAAATTCTACTCAAGATTCAATAACTCAGTAACAGATGAAATACTAGATCATGAACCACATCGTGGTGGGTCTGTTTTGGACCATCGCATTGTCAATTGCTATAGATTGTGTAATACCCCGTCCAATTTCGATTCAAGATTCTGAATTGGGTTTGTTTTGGGAGGTCGAGGATTGATCTTAGTTTGATCTGTTTGTTTCGAAATTCGAGGACAATTTTCTTTTGAGGGGGAAGTATGTAATATCCCGTACATTCCAATTATAATCCCTGTAATTTTCGAGTGTGACATTGAGGACTTTTGGAATACTAATGGATGGTATTTGATGTTTATGATGAAATCATGTTAGGTTGGATGTTGTTAAGTGTTGAAAATTATTCGGGACGAGTTCGGTAGCAAGAGAAGTCAAAAAGGGAGAAACAAGGCATCTTACGTATGCAAAGCTAAACCTAACGTACATAAGGCAGACAGAACTCACGTACGTGAGAAAGAGGTGTCACGTACGTGAGCTGGGCTTTCAAGATGATTCAAGTACATGAGATTTGGGGGTGAAGTACATGAGGTCAGGTCTGGTGCTTCCAGAATTGATTTTGAGCCCCGATAACGTAGGTGAAATGTCCAGACACGAACGTAAGGGTGCCCTAACATACGTGAGATATAGATTGACATACGTGAGGCGTGTTTCAGACGTTTTTAAAAGCGTTCAACAAACCCGACTTTCTCATTTACTACTCTCCTCAATCACACAAAACTCTCTCAACTCTTCTGGACTTCAGAACTTGGTTCGTCAATCATCCATAACCATTTTAAGAGGTAAGATTACATTTCTTTCTTAGATTTAA
>CAODLS012225889.1:0-13482 GCA_948243855.1 Flueggea neowawraea | reverse complement strand
ATGTAGGGTCACCACACACGTGCAAATCTGCAAGTACTTCCACTTGCTGACTGTACCCCCATCTTTTTCTTTTCTTTTCCTTTTTTAATTAGATAATTTCATATTTACCATATTATAATAATTGAGCAGGCTAATTAATTTTGTAATAAAATTAATATTTAAGTTCAGTTTTTTCCAAATAAATAAATATTAAGTTTTTTATAAGCATGATTGTATTTTAATTATAAAAGCCATTAATATTAAATTTAATTACAAATTGTATTTTTATTGTCAACATGATATGTTTTTATCAAATTCTTTTCAGTAAGGAAACATGTTTAAGCAATGGTTGGTCTCACTGAAAAGTGATGAGTTTAGTGATGAATCTAAAGTAATAATTTGACGGAAATAGGTCTATTAATACTTTTATAAACAATATATATAGCATATTTTATACTAGTACAGAAGACTAAGTAATAAAGATTGTATAGATAGCTGGATAAGTAAAACCAAACATAATATATTGGACAAGCAGAGCATGTAGAACAAATAGCAAATCATTCGCCATTCACTACTATAAATCTCATACACCTTCTTACTTTGTTAGATAAGTGAATATTACTTTTTTCTGAACTTATAAAGTCTGGTTTGAGCGTCAGAGATTGAATAGAGATCGAGCTCTCGTCTCTTCCACTTGTTTTTCATGTGCAGAGCCGAGAAATCTGATTTAAGGTACCAAATATGAGGAATCAATCCCGACGAGAGAACTTCCTATGTTTCCTAAGAACGTCAAGTGAGAGTCGAAGAGGTTGGAATCTAGAATTTAGAGACCTTGTATCTATTGAGCTTAAAGACACCCCGGACAAATTTAACTAATACACTTAGGCAACAAAACAGTACATAATTTAAATCCATAAAATATCAATTTTATTTTTGATTTTTTCCATTAATATTTTTTAAATTTTTTTATGTAATAATTTTATGAAATTCCTTTAATAATAAACTTAATATGTTTTATAAAACAAGATAAACTGCAGAAAAAAATCAGAGGAATAAATCAAATTGTTGGATTTCACTTCAATACATGTAATTGTGCAATGCATTTTGAACAAAATCAATATCTCAACGTCTACAGATGCATGCATGCATTTTTATTTATTTTCATGAAACATTATTTACTTTAATGTCTGGAATCCTAAGCAAAATCTGATCCAATTGGTGTAAGTTGGACGTAAGCAAATGTTCTTTTGCGTATAATTTCACCAAATATAAGTTCTTCGACAATCCTAAATGGGGGTTTTTGTTTAGTGAAATCAAGTAGCAGTCTAAAAATGAAGCTAAAAATCTGTTCTCTGTTCAATTTCTTTCCTCTTTTATATATGTTGTTCTTAATTTGGTTTTATTTTCTTGCATATATTGATTTGCCAATTGCAGCTAGCTTTGAAAGATTAAGGGATTATCGATCTTTTGTTGTTGTCTCTTAATATCGCAGTCGATTTATGTTCTAAATCTGTTAAACAGTAAATTTTTCTTTAAAGGTTCTTCTTTTTTTAACAAGGCGTTCTTTTTAAAATTTAATACTTCTTTTAAAAGATAATATTTGCTAATATTCAACACACTAATCACTTTATAAATACTTAATTGGTATTAATGTTTTCTTTAATTATTTGATAAGTTGCTAATATTGCAGTGCATTAGACTTGTAAATCAGAGGAATTATAGAGCTATTACTTTCATCATACCTTTTTATGTCTTTAATCTATTTTTTGTTTTGTTGGTATAAAAGATGGTAATATTTTCTCTGTGTAAATAGCAAGAAGACAATAAAATTAAGGGTTAATTATAAAACCCTAACATACATTTTATAATTTGCAAACAACTTCAAATATAATCCACTAACTTGAATTTTCTTTATGTTATTGAAAATTCAAATTTAATCTTTAAATTATGAAAAATTAAAAGCTAGAAAAGAATTTTTTTTCTTGATGTCATGTATTTGGCTTGGGGCTTTTTTTAGGGTTTACAGAAAGATTGATTTTTATTTTTTTTTAAACTGCATTACAGAAAGATTGATAGGGACCTAAAAAGAAAGAAAAATGTGGAAAAAGGAAAGCACACAAATGGTCCTAGTATTGTAGAGGAAGCTGTAATTTGCTATAGTGAGTTTGACGATATGTGCAGGTCAATGGGACAATTACAAGTTTTCCCAATAAGTTTTAAAAATTGCAAATATTTGCCCCTTTTTCTTTATTTGTGCCCGTACTATCTAATTTTTACATCAACAAAAGTATTCAATTGGTATTTAAACGATCTTCAAATAGTATTTAATAAGACCCCTCGAGAGGTAGCTAAGTGGTGAGGGTATGTTGTTCTTAGCGTGAGGTTGTGGGTTCAAATCCATTCAGGCTCACTCTCACAATGTTGAGTTGATCATGCCTTTACCACTCGTCCTCGAATAGGTGCTACGGTGACTACACTAGTGCACGGGTCAAAGTCCGCTGCCGGTGTCAGTTATTGCTCTTGAGAACATTCCGTAGCTGGGAGGTTTATTCGCCTGCATGGTCATGCCCAACAGGGGTACGCTACCTACTGATCGCTCCCGACTCCCCTTCTTTCGTAAAAAAAAGTAATTAATAAGAATTCAATCAGTTTTCCAATGGTATCCGATAATTATTCAACAAATATTCAAAAAGTATTTAAATGATATTCATTTAATTTTCAATAATATTCAATAGGTATTCAACATGTAATCAAAAAGGTATTCAACAAGTTTATAAAAAAAGTTTTTTTTTTAAAAAATCAAGAAGTTATATAAAATTATTTAATTGATTTTAAAATAAGAAGTATTCAGTAAGTAATTAAAAAATGCTTAATAAATTTAAAAATTATTCAATTGGTATTTAATTGGTTTTGAAATTTTATTTAAGTATTAAATTGATATTCAGTTAGTTTCCAATTAATATTCAATTGGTTTTAAGTATTTAAAAGGTATATTTGTGTTTTTTTCACTCTAAAAAAAATTAACATTCATGTGGTGTAATGATGTGATATCGGCACAGAAATGAAATTAAAAACTCATTTTAGCGACTGATTGGAAATTTAGTAACATAGGAACTAGTTTTTTTATTTCTTAAAGTTTTGAGCAAAAAAAGTGAAATTTCATAAAATTACAGGCTGTGTTCCGAATCTCGATTTGGTAGAGATCGTTCGTCACGCCACGGAGATTTTCGACCTCCACTAGGCCGACACGCCCCGTAGATCGTCCATCTCCACTAGGCATCCTGCTGCGGAGATAGACGTGGTGGAGGAGGATAAGGAGAGAGAAAGAACAATGGTGGACGGAGAGAGAGATGCAGAGAATGACTGTGGAGGTGGAAATGCATTGCTGGAAATCTTGCACAATCAGGCACAACGAACATCGGAGAGTAATATTTGCCATTACAGCATTGGTGGGAGAGATTTATCCAAAAACAAAATTATAAATAGTTGTGAAAACCTAAAACTTGTATTTGTATTTGTTATTGATCATATGAAATTCTTGACAATAATTGTAAAGTTAACCAGAAATTATGTTCATTCATTATATATCTAAGTCCCCAAATTGATAGAGACAATTGTTTGATAGAGATTATACATAAGGACCGCCACATATATACATGCTACATCTTTTGACACACTAATAAAAAGAACGAGGAAGCACATTCAAATTCTTGTCTCATGATTGATAATTATTTATATCTCCACTACTTAAAGTCCATAAAAGTTTGAATCAAATGTCGTTAAAATAACATGAATGGTCAATTACTAAATGATCACAACCCATGACTCCACCCTCAACTTTTGTGACAAAATGCCGGTAGATTTCTCTTTTAAAATGCGCAGTATCAATTTAGGAAGGATAGCGGTACCAATTTTACACCTCACGTTAATGTGTTGGTCCTAAAATGCTATAACACAACCTTACTATAGAGAATCTAGGACCATTTTGTTCAACTTGGGTGGTGAAGTGCATGCAATTTGGTAGGGTTTTAGTTTCCTGTGACCCAATTAAAGTGCATAATTTTGTCAAAAAAGTTATATGCCAGATTATATGTAATTGTAAAGGAAACCTCAAAGTGGGTAGCTTCGTATCTTTTCCTAGTCTTAGAATAAGACTCAAGATTGCACATGAATAAAAACTCATGTCATATCTTGTTAAAGAATATATGCGCGTATCTTTTAGTATCTCTTGGAAACCTTAACTAAAGCACCCCACCAAAGAGAGATTAAATGGGTGCCTGCTATTATGTTTTGAATGTAGTAATGGATTTTGAAAAAGTCAGTCTCTTTGCATAATAAAAAAGGGCACTTCTGGATGGTGAATGGTTTTGTTGCTGCTTATAGATGCTTTCTTGGAATCTTGAGTAGGCTTAATTCAAATTATGTGTTAACATTAAGTTGTAACTAAAGATAGTGATTGCGATCTTTTATATTACTATTGGTAATTATATATATAGAAATAACTAGAGGAGAAATCTTTCGTATTAGAGACCATCCGAATCGACTGATTACCGATAGCAATTGTAATTCCAACCAATATGACTATTTGAAGGTGTTCAACAATGTGGACAATCAATTCTTCTCATATCTTAGGGTGTTTACTTACTAAAGAGCAAGAATTTAAATTTAAATTAGATAAAACTGTTTCAAGGAAGAAACGAGGTTCGCCCACATATTTGGAACTGCATCTTTTTTTTCA
Source organism: Flueggea neowawraea (assembly GCA_948243855.1). NCBI lineage: Eukaryota > Viridiplantae > Streptophyta > Magnoliopsida > Malpighiales > Phyllanthaceae > Flueggea > Flueggea neowawraea. The sequence continues at coordinate 8,765 of CAODLS012225889.1, read as the reverse complement.
TTGGGCCTACTGCATTTTCTTCAGTAAGGTGAACGTTTTATGGTCCATCATCAAACCAATATCAACCAATTATTATAGGGACTATTTTAGGGATTTACATATTCTGGGCTCTTTAATAAGAATTTACAGAAATATGACGTTTTGTTTCAAAATTTCAATTCATACAATCCAAAATTTCAAACAGACGGTCTAACAAATAAAAATTACAAATATATAGGTTTGCTTATATGTTGTTTATTTTTATTTATATATTTTTATATGTTGTTTATATTTGTTTTGATATGTTTTTTATATTTATTTATATGTTATTTCATATTTATATATTGATCGAAGTTGATTGAATCTTATTTATAAACTTATTTATACGTTGTTGCATGTTTATATATTGATCGAAGTTGATTGAATCTTATTTATAAACAACATATAAACAAATATAAAAATAACAACAACATATAAATAAGAGTCTGTGAATTGAAAATTTATATTCATGAATCTGAAAATTACAATTGTACAGCATAAATATTGTAAATTGTATTTGTAATAAACATACTCAATCTATACAAAGCAAAATTTGCAAAATTCGTGTTGTATGATGTAATTATCACAATTATTTTTACATACACGCAGCCTAGATTCGTCAATTATGAATTCACGGACCCAGTTTCATTATTTTATGCAAAAATTTGAAAATTACGGTTTTGATCACCAACTTTATAAATTAAAAAATTAGAAACTTATTTAAAACTTGTTTAGAATTGGTTTAGAATCTGTTTATTGTATATTGAATATATAAACAACATATAAACTACATTCAAATATCATATAACAACACTGTAACAACATATAAGCAAGTTATCAACAATATATAAACAAGACGCCTTCAAATTTAAAAACAGTATATAAACCGATATCAATAACATATAAACAACATTCAAATAATATACAGACAAAAAATCAACAACATATAAATAAAATATATCAACAACATATAAATAAGATATCAACAACATATAAATAATATATAAACATCAACAACATATCAATAACATATAAACAATACGCCATGAACTTGAAAATACATGAGCATGAATCTAAAAAGTCACATGCATATGGAAGAAATATTACAAAGTGTATCTATAATACACATACCCTGCCAATATGTAATGAATATTACAAAATTTTGTAGGTGAACCGCGTAATTACCACTTATTATAGACCATGTCAAATTAAAATCCCAACCTTAAGAGGGGATTCAATGGGAAAATAACACGTTTATAGTAAAATAAAATACTGAATCTTAGAAACGCCATCTGCAGTTTCCAACTATCAAAAATGGCAGAAAAAATAAACACATCTTAACATTTTTATACGAAATTGAGTTTACTAAATATTATTATACACCATGTCAAATTAAAATCCCAACCTGAAGTGGTGGTTCAACGCATATAGGCGAGTTTATTAAATATATTACAAAATAGAACACCTTTTGAATTTCTGACTTTTTTTAGTCACAAAGACAATAATTACACTTCTAAACAAGTTAGGTGGTTTGGCAATCAGGTTAAGAGCAAATAGGAGACCAAAAGGCGATGATGAGTATTATATTTCATTGTTATTGAGCCACGTGGTTTTCATGTCATCAATCCATTTTAAGCGACATACACGCCTCAATCGTTTAAAACTCACACACATTGCCATATTAACATAGTTGGGGTTTCATAATACTGTTTAAGCAAATTCAAAGAATTCGTAAGCATTCGCAAAATTGGGGGAATAAGTTGCACAAAGTGTGCAAATTCAGGGATACACGTGTGTGAAGCCAATGAGTAATTTAGAAACCTCTAAATGTAATTTAGGTCAAAAGTCTCAATTTTTTGTAAATAGTTTCTCAAAGATGGCATATAGCATAATTCCCACATGATTTTATTGGAACCCACGTGTCCATCAACCTAGACTAGCCTAGCTTTGTAGAGATATGACATCACTTATCTCGAAGTCATGAAAAATGGTGTTTAGTATTACCTTCAATGAAGGTTTTGTTTTTCTTCTCTTGATAGCTAGTTTGCAGTTATATAAAGAACAAAGTAAATTTAAAATTTCAAGCAACATAAACAAATTCACGAAGTACAAAACATTTTTATTCACTTCCATAAATCAAATTCCTTTTCTGACTCGTAAGGAAGTGGAGTTGAAAAAAATATAATAAGATAAATACTACCTGATGAGACATGAATAAAAAAATCATTAAACTTATTAAATTTTAAATTGTAATAGTAATGTTACATAAACCATCATTAATAATGAGACGTTACAAAGACCATCATCAATGATAAAATGTTATGAAGATTATAATAAATGACGAAACGTTATAAATCGTTACATTAAGGTCATTTATTCACAATCATGTTATATATAGACATGAGGATTATGTGCAAGAGGGAGGAAATATTTCTACTCAATTCTTATATTGATGTTTTGTGAAATTCTTTACTGACTTGAGCGCTGGAGACTCCCTCGAGAAACAACCTGACCTCATTTTGTTATGACATGTCTCAATCTCCATTATATAGACTAATCATGGATACAAATTAGTTTAACAATGAACTTAATTGGTGTTAAGCATGACATAATCATAAACAAGGTGTATATATGTATGTATATATATATATATATCCAATGCGTAAATACAAACCATCATTGTTAGTTTGACACGTGATTAATATATTTGATCCAATCTTGAGAAATTATAACCAAGGTTCAAGATAATAAAAATAATTATAACTAATTATAGTATGCCATAATCGAACACCTCATTGACACCAATCAAGGTGTATCGGTAGTAGGTTTCGTGATTGTGAGGAGGTTTAAACATCATGCAATTTATATAAATTGTTAATTCCTAAGCCAACCACGTGAAAGAACATTCTTTTGAGATGTTGTCATCTCTACTTAACCATTCTTAAAAAATGGTCTTTTGTCTGTTTTTAATGTCTTATAGTAAACAATTATTTTAAAAATTAGATTATTAATAATTTTTATTTTTTTTCCAATAAGCCAAAATTTTGAGATTTGAATCGCTATTTTTTTAATGCTAAAATAATAGCTTTTGAGTTTCTAACATTGACTATTTTCTCCCCTTTAACAATAGTTCATTTGAGACTTATATCTCTATCTCTTGACAAGCGAAATCCAGAGTCACTATACTTATTACTAGATGACAAACTTGTTGGTCGAATATCGAGATTTACTTACTGTAACATGTAGCAATTTAAAAAAGTGTTACCTTTTTTATGTTTTGTTATTCAAAATTCTACAATCCACTGTACACCTTGTTGAACCTAAGGAGCAACGGAGATAACCACATCGTGTGTAAAAATAGTAAATGAATACACAAATGTGCCTTACTCGAAACCTTAAGTGTGAATCTCCCCTTAAGTGTGAATTTTTTCCACGTCAGACTTTGCTCCCTTTACAACAGAAACTGCTTTCGAGTACTACAAAATTTCCACGGGTCTACTCGAGTATTAATGTGGAATTTTAACACAAGAATTCTTTCTGTGACTCCAACCATCTACAAGCTGATCTCACTTGCACCAGACAATCAACGAGGGTTTTACCAGTCAACACAATTCATCACCGTCCTCGGGCACGATCATCACTACAGTGTCATTAAGAACTCCTCTCATGACTCTATCTTTCTGTCTACGTGCTTTTTCAGTTGCTGACATAGTAAATCGAGGTTAAACTAGTCAATACAGCTCTATATCACATTACCGCACTCATCCTAAAAGACCACCGCATCGAACTCATCCTTGTCCATGTTCCAGCAGAATTGTCAACTCTGATACCACTTGTTGAACCCGGAGAGCCACGGGAAGAGTCACATCGCGTGTGGATTTATTGAAAGAACACATAAGTGATTTTCACACCACATCTTTACTCAATACCTTAAGGCATTAGGTTAGAGGTCCACATCACTTATAAGTTATCCTCTTATACCACAAATATCTAATGTAAGACAATTATCATTCACACTTGCATGTCTAACAAACTATAATCTTTCGTACCTTATTTTAACAATAAAAGCCGTTCAAGCTAATACACTAACTAGTTAAAATACATTTACCTTCCCTCTCTATGTCAATTTTTTCTCTAAAAGGAGGAGCAAAGCCATAAATTTTGTTGCATTTGTTAGATCTAATCTCTTTGGATTTACCACCTATTTGGCTCGAGGATGAAAAGTAAAGGGGACACATTTAATGGGAGCTTGGAGACATGTTAAGTTTGTGTTTGTGACACAGTTTGGTTTGGGAAGGAACCTTTTCGTGACAAAAATTTCGAACAAATGTTGCATAAATGTGTAGTGCCATCCATTATTTGGGATGGAAAACAGGTGAATTGGAGCCCCTATGGGATTTTGGACACTTACATGAGTTCCTTTAAAGTTATGTTCGGTTGGGGGGGGTACTATAATAATGATCCAAAACCTTGTGCTACTTAATTTATTACCTTGTACAATGTTAGCTCTCAATAGTTGAAATGTCCAAATCATATTTGGCCGAAAATAAGCTAAAGTTGTTTTAGTTTTGGTTTTTGAAGATTTTGAAGAATATCTTTGTAACTTGTGATTCTCCTCTAGAAATAAGGTGAAAGTGAATATTTTAAATATTCGCTCTCAACGCCAAAAATGGGGCCTAAAATCATAAGGTTAAAATATATAATAAATAAGATAGGTGATTTTTTTCAAAGATTTACAGGGATATGCCTCCCCTTATGAGGAATATACATACATACATACATATATTCTCAAATTTTGAGCAATTTCAGCAATTGCGTTGATTAATACTAAATTGAGCATCAATGTGGATAGACATCTCCACTCAAAGGGACCATAACTTTGCTTGGTAAGAATTGACCACGATTCTAAGCCTCTTCAATTAGCCAATCTTTGAACAAAATTAATTCATGATCTAACTATTTTTTTCTTCAAGTCGGATAAATGGGTGTTTAAGATAAAAATAAGTTTATATACACACACGAAAGAGATCAACTTACGTTAAGTGTAATTTTAAAAATTTACACCATATATAGATTGATCGCCAACTATCCAATAATTCTTTTGATTTTTTAAATGCTTAAAAAATTGAAATATATGAACCATAAAACACATAGCATGCCCTACATCTAATAAAAACAGTGTTGAGAGTGACATGAAAATTGGAAAACTTTAGTGTATGTGTCCTACATAACATGAGTTGTAGGGCGATGCTCTTGTCTGAGACAAAAGGAAAGAGTGCCTCGTTGGGCTTATTCGAAAGTTGTGAAAGCCTCCTCACCACTTCCTTAGCTGTTGTCCCCAAAATGAGTTGAATGATGATTTGTCTGGACTTATCAGGTCCATTTGGTCCTTTTTTTTTAATTTTTTCCCACTATCTCGTTTAAGGTTTATTTCTTTTCAGTGAGAACCAGCTCATAACTTCATAATGTTTTCACAAGAGGACATACCGTGTCTCATAGTTGTTTATGGTTCTTGGACAATGTTCTCATGTCTTGGTGCAGAAAAAATGGCGGACAATATCGAACCTAGATGCTATGGTTCCTCAACGTAGATATACAAGTTATTTTGCCTCTTTAATCTCAGGCAAACATCTGTAGTCATTATCAAAAGAATTGTAATGTAATGTAATAATATTATAGGTTTTTTAGTGTTAAGATATCGTAAATTAGATTTTTAGTAAAAGTAAATATAAAACAATTGTAGTGAAAGTGCAAATATATTAAATTGTGAAAAAATAAATATAAAAAACTGTAGTTAAAGTGCAAATATATTAAATTGTGAAAAAATGAGAAAAATTTTTTTTATTTAATTTTAGCTTTAAGTTCTCGTTAAATTTTGAAAGCATGTAAATTACATCAATAAGCCATCTAATGGCCCAAACCATACTAATTAACACAGCCGGACCATTTTACTACTAAATTAAACTTTAAGATTTGAACTAAAACGAATTATCACTTGGATTCACATTTAGCAAATTGATGTGCCATATTCCATTATGTATAGAAATTGAGGTTAAGAATTATTTATAAGAATTTTTTATTTTCAAATTATCAAAACGTCTTCACAAATATAAAATCGTGCAAACAAATAGATGACTCAAAACAGACAATACTTCCATCAAATGGGTCTGAAAATAGTGAAGGGAGACGTTCCACACACTAACAATATAATATGTTGCTTGCTAAGAATTGGAATCCAAATTCGATTACTATGAATGACATTCCAACTTCAGGTTAAACCTAATGCTAGTAACTTGCAGAACATAATTAATATAGTAGTAAATTATTTGTATATGATACATACTTTGGGAACAAAAAATCAAAATGAAAGATCTAAAGTTAGTGGTCACCAGTACTCCAAAAAATGGAAAAAAACAAAAAACTAGTGGTAATTACGCAGTTATTTAGAAAAGTTTGCAATATTTGTTCCTCAGGACTTGTTATGTGTATTATAGATACTTTGCAATATTTCTTCCGCACGCACGTGATATTTTTTAAATTCACATATATGTATTTTCAAATTCACGGAGTCTTGTTGGTATATTGTTGATTTGTTATTAATATTTTTCTGCATTTTCAAATTCAAGGAGTTTTGTTTGTACATTTTTTATATGTTATTTTTTTATATTATTTGAATATTATTTATATATTGTTGATATATTGTTTATATGTTGAAAAAACATGCCAAAATCTGTAATTTAGTTATTATTAATTTGTTGTTTATATATTGTTTTCAACATATAAACAAGTTTCAAACAAGTCTGTAAAATAAACAGATTTTAAATAAGTTTTAAACAACATATAAATAAGTTTATAAATTTATAATTTATAAATTTTTCTGTTTAAAATATTGAAAGTGAACCGCAAAATTCGTAAATTACGAATCTGAACTCTGTTTGGCCCTGAGCTATCATGGGTGATGGGCAATAATATCGACACTGAAGCAGAGTCATTGTGTCCCGTACCTATTGGGCTTAAAAAATAATACTAGCTCGATGACCCTCACAAAATTCTCAATGGGCTTTAACAATATACAAGTAAGCTTCTGTTTGTAGGAAAACATTTTTCTTAATTTCTCTTCAATAAAGATTTATTTAAAAAAACTTTTTAGTCAATACAAATTTACCATTCACTTTATAGAAAAATAACTTCCTGAATTAAATTCAAAATAATATTTTCGAGTAGAATAATTGACTCTTGGTTCCAGACCTACTCGAAACATTTTTAAAATAATAAAAAACCCTTTTCAGCAACTTTTTAAAGAATGTGGATTTTCGGAATTCTTATTCTTAGAATTCTTTTTCTATGGATAACATTTTCCTCAACCTAAAAGTTAATTATTTGTACTTATATTTAGTGATTCCTTGTTTAGGAGTAAATGGTGTGAGAGAGTTCAACCAATAGAGAAGTAGAAAACTGCGTTCTTGATTTAAAATTCGAACTGTTTGTGTTCTTGTTTAATATTTTTATCACAAAGTTTAATAAAAAAAATAACTTTGACGAGCATGGCCACTATATGAAGATTTTTGATTAAATACTGGCATGCATTGCCATTGACAAGTGAACTTGACATGTTGATTTGCATGTTTTCATATAAGACATTTTATTTGTTTTTATTGATTATTCGTAATTTTTTTAGTTTTGGAATTGATTCTAAATGCCAATGAATGACAAGTCCATTGATATTAACGTAAATGTTAACTTGTTAACACTTAACTAAAATAGAACCAATAAAAAACTAACAGTAGTTGCTTCTTAAATGATTATCATGAGTTTATTAACTTTTAAACATCGTCAGAAAAATATAAGAAATCAGCACATGCTTTGCATAAAAATAACTATGAGAAGAATATGAGTTAAACAAAGCTCATATGTAATAAAAGCATTAGTCCACAAACTAACTAAAAGTCCCTGTGAACTATCTTGGCTCTTGGATGCCACTGGTGGAACCTCTTTTCTCCTTTCTTGTCATCTGATGAGGTGTAGAGGATGTATTTTTGTTTTTTGATAAATTGTAGAGAATGTACGTAATATTTAACATTTTTTTAAAAATCGTGTTACTCTTTCTATTCTTTTGCTTTTATGTATAATTTTTTATCGGTTAAATCTTACACTTTCAAAAAAATAGTGACCGAAAGACCTTGTATAAAAAAAGTGCTAATTAATATGTTAGCAGCATATAAATTATTGAATTAATTATTAATTTTCAGTTATCTTTCTGGGCTGGACAACAATATATTTAACCATAACCGAGAAAAGTATTGCAAAGATTGACACTGCTAACAACTAATTGAATAAGTTAATATATATAAACAATTAAACATATATCATAGCATATATGCCATACACATTCTTTTTCTGGTGGGGTATAAACTAGTGTGAACGTTATCTTCTAGTTAACCTATTTAACTTCTCTCAACCAATTAAACCATTAAAACTATTATATAATGACTAACAAGCCGCCGAAGGTTGCCGTGACTGGAGGGCAGGTGTGCCAACTTTTTTAGACAAGGGGGCGGAGGTTGCGGTGGCAGCTGCGGAGGCGGCCGGCTTAGACACGCGTTTGTCTAAGGAAGTGGTGGTGACACGCTCGCAGCGTGGACACATTGTAAGGGTGGATGCAGGCAGTGGCTCGCAACTGTGAGGAGAAATCACGGTTGGTGGACCCACCTTCATTGCCCTAAGCTCCTCCACTTCTCTTTGGAGTC
>CAODLS012225607.1:0-12005 GCA_948243855.1 Flueggea neowawraea | reverse complement strand
GAGTTGAGTTGTAGTTTGATGACTCAGGAGTGTTGTTGGGTCATATTGAGGCGAGGTATGTTCTGTTAGACTGTATTAGAGAGGCTCAGAAGGATGATTCTGAGATTTTGAGTTTGATGGAGAAGGTTAAATCCTCTGAGGAGCTGGAATTTAGCATTGATGACTCTGGAGTCCTTTGGTTTGGATTGAGATTGTGTGTACCATCTTCCGATAGGCTACACGATGAGATTATGATGGAGGGTCATAGTTCCACATATTTTGTAAACTCGGGATACATTAAGATGTATCAGGATTTTCGAGAATCCTATTGGTGGCCAGGGATGAAGAGGGACATTAGTGAGTTCGTCAGCCGGTGTTTGACTTGTCAGTAAGTTAAGTTTGAACACCAACAACCTTCTGAATTGTTGCAGCAGATGCCACTTCTAGAGTGAAAATGGGATCGAATCACGATGGATTTTATAGTGGGACTACCGACGACGTCTACTGGGTATGACTCCATTTGGGTGATTGTTAATCGTTTTGACGAAGTCAGTACATTTTCTCCCTATCAAGAAGACATATAGAGCAGCACGCTTAGCGAAGTTATATATCAACGGGATTATATATCTGCATGGTGTGCCGGTCTCTGTAGTGTCAGAAAGAAGACCTCAGTTCATATTACAATTTTGGCGTAAACTGCAGAAGGAGTTGGGTACTCAATTGGATTTCAATACAACTTTCGATCCACAGAATGATGGTCAGTTCGAGCGTATGATTTATACATTGGAGGATATGTTGATAGCATGCACAATGGATTTTGTTGGGAGTTGGGATTCCTATTTGCCTCTGGTAGAGTTTGCGTACAACAACTCGTACCATTTGAGTATCGGGATGGCACCATTCGAAGCGATATAGGCAGGAAATGTAGATCTCTGCTATGTTGGGCCGAGGTCGGTGAGAGAGAGCCATTGGGGCTAGATCTTATTTTGAAGACTACTGAGAAAGTCAGGATGATTCAACAGATGATCCAGACTACTCACAGACGTCAGAAGAGTTACGATGATCCGAAGCGTAAACACCTGGAGTTTTACAGTCGAATACCATGTATTTCTCAAAGTATCACTGATGAAGGGCGTGATGAGATTTGGGAAGAAGGGCAAGTTAAGCCCGAGATACATTGGTCCTTTTGAGATCATAGGCCGCGTTGTAGCCGTGGCATACGATTTGGCCCTATTGCCTCAGTTCACTTCTGTTCATCCAGTGTTCTATATATCTCTTCTGAGGAAGTATATTTCAGATTTGTCTCATGTTTTGGCACTACAGTCGGTCGAGGTTAGACCCGATCTGTCATTTGATGAGGTTCCATTGAGGATTGTTGACTGTTAGGTCAATAGACTTTGGAATAAGGAGATAGCTTTAGTGAAGGTGATTTGGAGGTAGCATTCAGTTAAGGAGGCCACTAGGAAGGCCGAGGATGAGATGCGGTGTAGGTATCCAGAGCTGTTTGACTCTGCAAACTCTTAGGTTGGTACCTTTTTGTCTGTCTGTGCATTCTATTCTATCTTTGTCCATGCATAGCATTCTGTATCTGCATCAGTCTTTGCATCTATCTCTGGCATCATTTTATGCATACCTGTGCTCGATTGAGTTAGAATTTTCTTAGATTTGTATATTGGAGTTATGTGATCTATCAGTTGATTTAGAGATCTAAGTTAATTCTTAGCGTCGATCTGGTTTGGCTAGAAATTCGAGGACAAATTTCTTTTGAGGGGGGAGTATGTAATATCCCGTCAAATTTCGACATAGGTCTCTATAGCTTTTCGTTCATCTCTGATCCGATCATTGGGTTCGGAGATGTTGTCTGAGTGTTGGTGGTGTTAGAGAATCCTTGTTGTGTGAATGAGCTTGGAGTTACTCGAGTATCTCGTGTGTTACTCGAGTAAGAAAGGAGAGTTACTGGAGTAGGTTTTGGTGTTACTCGAGTGGACGGGATTGGGTTTGTGTTTCGTGTGTTCTTGGATCGAGACTTAATCGAGTAAGTTTTGGACTTACTCGAGTGAGCGGGGCCTGGATGTTCCTTTGGGACACGAATTACTCGAGTAACATCCTGAGTTACTCAAGTAAGTCCTAAATTAAAACAGGCAGTTTGCAAAACGCTGCGTTTTTCCTTCTTGGTCTATTTAATACCCTCACCCGACATTGCTTCGTCATTTACTCCTTCCAATTACCACATTTACTCTCAAATCCGTCCATCTTACTCTTCCATTGCCTACCATTGATTCCCTGAGGTAAGATCTATCTTTTTCCATTGTTTTTTCTTTCATTTTCTCTTTGAATGCATCCTATTGTTGAGCATTTTGGGGAGTGACGGCTAGAACTAGGTTTCAAATTTGGAGTTGTTCTTGGTGTTTTTGATGGAAATGGGTGTTAGGGTTGATGAAATCAGAGCTTTGGCAGTTTAGAAACACCTAGATTAAGTCCGAAATCATGAGAATAGAATGTGTTCATAAATGGGTATGAACCAATTCAGGTTTGAGTGATTTGGAGTTGCATTGTTGTATTAGTGTATAGAATAATGTTCTGGAGGTTGTTTAGGAGCAATGTGGCTGATTGGTAGCGTTTTTAATCGATTGAATCATGTTTGGAGATTTCTGGAATGAGTACATATAGAATAGGGTTTTCTATGCCTTTATCAATTTATTCGAGTATGCATACATTCCATCAATCATACTCATCAAGTGGCCAAGAGATATCACTCTTCAAAAGAAGAACAAATCCATCACTCTCACTATCACTCCTCTACATGATTCATAACATATCCAATCATAGCCTTTATTGTTACCCTATTACGGATAACGTTTGACTAAGCCAAAACATGTGATTCCTCATGTAGGAGTCGATAGTGAGTTTCAGGCAGAGGACTCAAACATCACCACTGCATGAAAGCTACTTTGTGACAACAATCCATGAAGTATTTTCATAGCGGGCCAGTCCAATACATGTTCCCAACATTTATCTATGTTCTAACTTGATATCTCATATCCATAATCAACAAAACGTGATTATCCACTTAGCAACATACTAATCTTAATTCATCATCATTCTCATGATAATGATCGATTAGGGACATTTAGAATAATATTTCTATCAAGTCACGTCCTTGATGGCATAAGAAAGAATAAACTATTCATGGAGTTTTATCTTCATAAAACATATTATATTTCATAGAAATGAAATGTCTCTTTATTAAATAATTGAATGACAATGCACATTAATAATTGGACTAGGGCACAATTCTAACAGACCAACCACCTACCAGTGGTGCCTGACTGGATCCTTTGCTTCGAATTCTAGGTGAGTGAAATAGCAATTTCAGACACATAGGTTGTGTCTTCCAACTTATATAGTTTTTACTGTGTCAGGATATGATATGAAATCTGACTAATAATTATTTGGCTAATTATTAATCGGACTTATGTGGTTTGTAACAACCAACGTTTTACTCTGTTAATATATATATATATATATATATATATGTTTTCTAAAAATATGGAAATCTATTCTGCATGACTGTCTGTTATATTATTGTAAATAATATATTCTGATCTGGGACACCTAGTTATAGGGTACATAACCTTTGATATATCAATACTCTGTGAAGACCCTAGTTGTCGGGGTAAAGTGGTAGATGTGTATCCGGCCAGATACATGTCGTGGTAGCTGTGTATCCGGCCAGATACATGCTCTGAATCCACAATACTATTTTGTACACTCTATTATAGTCTCATATTATGACTACATATATATATATTGTCTAAATGCATGTTGTATGTTATGTATGCAAACGTTTTGGTAAAACATTTTCTGAAAACTATTACATATGTAGTGTGTATATATGATATATCGATATATGAGTGTGCAATATCTTTTGAATGGTTTTCAAAATTGTCTGTATGAGGCACGTATGAGGTAATCTGGAGTGCTATTTTCTCACTGGGTCCTAACCCCCATTTTATTTCTATCTATCTTCTGTGCATGTCCGACAGATATATTTTGACGCTCAGCATCTATTCACCACCCCATCACCAGTGAGGCATTCTTGCTATTCAGCGAGTGCCCTTGTCCGGGCTCAACTTTTTTATTTTGTTGTTAGAGTTTCATACCAGGTTTCTGTGCGGATACTGGGCTATACTTTTGTATTTTGGATATTATTTTTTACGATGACGGTTTTATATTTATTTTGATAGTATTATATCTATACCATTTTCTTATATATATATATATATATATATCGTATTTTTATTAAATAAATATTTTGATAAATGGATTTCTAGGTAGAATATCTATATCTCCAAGGCTTGTGCGAGATGAGCTAAGCTTCTATAGACAGTTCACCTTGTACGTTGCTCACCGGCCCGACTCGGGTCATGACAGAAAAAATCTAGTCTTTCAGAATGTATCTTGTGATGTATCCATATGTATCCAAATATCTCTAAATCACAATTTTTTATATAAAATTCGATTTAATAAATTTTTGATATAATATTTTTTTAAATTTAATGCCTCCACATTATGGTTTAAAAGCATGTTATTGGCCAAAAGTAAGGGGGAATGCTGCCGGAATTTTTGAATAAATTTTACTTTTAGTATGTCTACTTCGTGAGAAATTCGCCTCTAAATCTAGCTCATGAAAAGTGGGTATGACACCACATCTTTACCCAAACTCTAAAGTAATGGGTTATGAGTCTATACCACTTATAAGTCATTCATACACACCACAACTCTCTAATGTAGAACAACTACCATTCACACTTGTATCCTAATAGTTATCACATTTTAACATTTTGGCATGTTCATATAAAGTTAATCTTTCAAAGTTAGCTTTATAATTTTTGGTCAATAATTCCATTAAGTTGTTGATGCGCAACTAATGCCACTAACAAATGACATCCATGTCATCGACTCATCAATCTCATATTTTAAATAACTAAACTCACTGGATTTTGTTGAACATCAAACGGCGTTCTTGCATTCCAAATTGGCGCATTTCTGCTGCCAAAAAGTTCGATCAAGTGAAAAGTGAAACCTCTCTAGAATCCGAGTTCCCATCTCCTTTGCTGGTCACCGCCATTTTACCATCGCCACCCTCCTTTTCCCTGCACACATATATCTGCATCTCCTAAAGTGGCCATCACCATAACCATCACTCCCCGCACATCATTTCCATCAACCCCAACGACAATTTGAACCACATTTTAGATTGCCTAATGAACGAAACAGAATAAAAAACATCGAAGAGAACCATCATCACGGCCAAAAGTTGGATATAAGTTTAATATTTAAAAGGAAAAATATGTCCAAAATGAGTTTGCTCATATGCAACAACCAAAGATTAGAACTACCGTAAAATTGTTATCTTGAGAATTGCTTATTACATCAAGCAGTAAATCATGTTCTTTGAAGTCTTCATGCTTCTTTAGCAATAATATCACTTGAAGTTCCTGAATATATGCAAATCAGAATACAGATATTCGTAATTGTAGAAGTAAAATCGAGCCTTATTTACTAGGCTCAATCGCCAGGACCTCTTTACCCTTCCAATGCTTTATTAACAACTAGTAACTTCTACAAACGCAACGTGTGGAATTTTCATATTGCAATTGGGCATAATAAAATCAATAAGCTTACAACTCACATAAAATGACTTGAAAATCAAATGTGAATCTCTCCTTGAATCAATAAAATGTCGTATTTTCTCCAATACTTGAATTTATTGGATAGTTCCATCTTCAGTATTGGGCTTTGATTTTGTCACTCTAATTGTTTTTACTTTATATGATTTCTTCTTTGTATGTCTCTTTTCAAGTATGACGTTTTTTCGATAACTAAAAATTCTTTGATGATAAGTTGGTTAGACTTTTGTTAAACTTTTTTCAAAAATAAGAGAAATGCATGATCTTTATCTTGCGCCAACATTAGCTTTCTCTAGAATTTATTTTTGTGTTTGTCCTTTTTTCTGTTTTCAACTGATTGAGTTAGAAAATCTCTTTTTTTTTTTTTTAAAGAGTATTGAGTCTCTCATTCTTGAAACAACTCATTGTGTATGTGAGTTTAAAAATATTTTCTCAAGTAAAGGATTCATGTTATTAGAGTTATATCTTTCTTACTCAAGTAAGATGCACTCATAAATTTGTCTATTGTTATTGCTTCAATTATTGTTTGAGTAAAAACCTTCTTGCTCAAGTAAAAGACCCTCGTAAACTGTAAGCTAGAAATTTAAATTACCCTTCAAAAGTAAAATTATTTTATTTTTTTATTTTCTTTTAGTGACGTTTATGCTCCACTTAATGCTTGAAAAGATATAGTGCAACTCATCTTCGTTGTCCTTGAAGTTTAGATAATTATTTTATTTGTTATTTGTATTATAGATATTACCTCATTTGATCCCTCGATCCATCCTCCGTTATTTGATCATTTTCAACTAGGAAGTTTATTCATAGATTATCTTAGTTATATTTCTTGATAAAATATTTATTTTCCACAAGTTCGACCCATTTTCTCATCTTTATCTAGAGAAATAATTTTCTTGGAATAAATTTTACATGTGTGTATTTTCTTTTATTGAGCATTAATTAAATTCTTGCTTGAAATGTGACTTTCTCCTACAATGTTGTATTTAACTTGTATTACAGTAAAATCTTTATTATATGTGTAAATTTTTATCATAAGTGCAAATTTTTTTCACATCTAGAATTAAAAATTAAATAAAATGTAAAAAATTAAAATTGTATTACAGAGAACGAAAATAATGTTTACGAATGAACAATTAAATAAAAAAACTCATATGATCGCCAAGTAAATTTGAACTTACAACAACCCTAAAATATAAAAAGGTAAAAAAGAAACAAAAATAAATAAAACTAAATATCATAACTTTACAAAATCAACTCAATAATAATTGATATAGTTGCTTACTTCAATTCAAATATGTTTTCTTGTGGTGGTGGTTTTTTATGCAGAACAATGATATGTATGGTGACTTTCTTTCTGCTTGTGGTTGGATTCGTATGAGACCCTGGTCAAAATAATTTTTGGTTGCTTTTTTTTTAACTAAAAATTAGGACTATAGTTTCACAAGTCTAAGTCCTTATTGGAATATACTTATGGTTTTTTTGTTTTAAAGAATAAAGGAAAATTCTTTCTAAAGCTCGCAAAGAGTACAAAGAGTATTTCTGAATCAATATTTTTCTGAAATTTAAGTATAGTTTTGATTGTAAAAATAGTGGTTCACTTCCTGCCTTGTTTAGGATTTCAGTAAAGTTTATACTACCTAAACAACAATTTACGGTGGCAATTATGTTTCAGTTTAAACTAAATGCGTGTTCTTCTGCACTTTTTTCTCAACAGGAATTGCGGTCTCCTTTTTTATCTTAGTATATATGGCTTCTACTTATTTTTACCCAGTAAGACGTCTTCTACTTGGTTGTGTAAGATTGAAGGAAGTTTATGCAATATATGTAAAACACTTCACGGTATTAATGTTGCAATTTAAATTAATTAATTGTTACGGATGTTTATGGGGTATGCAGTTCTAATCAAGCTTCCAATGGTTTAGCTTTGCATCGGCTCCGCCTCCTGCATTGAATTTGAAATCAATTTCAACCAATCGCTAGATTGTTTGAAATTGTCAAAAATTTCAATTACTAAGATTAACTGAAATTCTGAACTTTCTTAAAAAAAAACTGAAATTTTGAAATGCTATCTTTTTTAGGCTATCCAATGAAACAATCAATGGGTGCAATTATTCATGCTAATATATTGGAGAGTCGAATTTAAGATTTTATTAAATATTTTTTACTTAAAATAATACTAATATTTTACTAATTATTTTTTCATGGGCATCGTGCATGAAAGCAGTGCACATTATGAATTAATATTTTATAAATTATAAATAATAATATTTAAAATGCTATATTAACTTTAATATAACATAACTTTAAATTATGAATTAACTTTAAATGCTATATTTTAATATTCAAAGTAAACCTTAAAATGCTAAGTCTAATAACTTTAAAAAGTCATAACCTATATTAATTAGGAATTTGTATTTCTTAGAATGGAGTTCTATGTTAAGTTATATTTAAACATATTTTTGACGTTAAATTGAATTTTAGATGAATTTGGAGTGTGACATTAGACTTAATATTTTTTGTTGAATTGTAAACATGTTTGTGACTTTAATTTGAATTAGGGGGCCTATTTTTTAGATTGTGAATGTAGTTAAATTAACATTAAACTCTAAATTAAGTATCTATTAAAAAATAGTAGGGGCCTATTTTTTTATTATGAATTTAGTTAAATTAACATTAAACTCTAAGTCAAGCATCTATTAAAAAATAGTAATTTAGATATTTAGTTAAGGGTATAAACTCTAAATTAAGTATCTATTAAAAAAATAATAGGGGCCTATTTTTTTTATTATGAATGTAGTTAAGTTAACATTAAACTCAAAGCCAAGTGTCTATTAAAAAATAGTAATTTAGATATTTAGTCAAGGGTATAGGACTTTTTCTTTTTAGTTTTTCAACATTCATGTTTTTTAATATAATACAGATAGATTGAAGTATGATCAAGTAATAGACTGACGCACCTAAATAAGTGCGATATCGGAGAAAACAAAGGTTATTCCTTTTATACCATTGACCAAGACGTGCAGTTATATCACTACTAACTTTTGTGATTCATACATAGAAATCCCAGCAGCTACTTGATTTCGGAGGGAGACTATTGTTTAGCGAAGTTTTGGTCGTAATGTTTGATTCCTCGGAAAGGCTAAATGAGGCCTGCAGTGACATCTTAGTGTTCTTTGGTGGCAGTTTTTAATTTCTTCACCTTGCTGTGGTGTAATGCCATAGGGTTCTAGCTAGTTGAATTTTCGGCTTCGGACCCCATCGTTCATGAAAGGAAAATGCATTTAGTACTGATTGTGCCGTGCATTAAGTATAACAGAACCTCCTTTATTACACATTCTGTTACCAGTTAGTTTATGTTTCTTCTTCAGTCATGATAGCCAACTAATTCATATTGATAAGTCATGAATAAAAGCCCATTAAATTTATTCAATTCTGAGTTGAAATGAAAATGTTTAGATTGAAGTGGAATTTTCTTGAATTGTTGAGCCATGTTGATGTTTGATGAAGCAAGTCAAAGTGGGATGGATTAGAGGCGAAAAGGGAGTTTTTTTGTCTTAACAGTGAAGGATACGGCCTGGGACACGGTCGTGTCCCAGACCATCTAATGCACAACTTCAGTGGCTTGTTACACAGATGCAGGATTTAGACTGTGGATTGCAAGCTTCGGTCCGTGTCTTTTGTTTCCTGACCGTGTGTCATGTTTTGGATGGTTTTAGGGTTTCCTAGTTGCTTCTGGCTTGTGATTCATTATAAACTATAAATAGGTGGCATAGGACAATTCTTGAAAAGCCTTTTGGCCGTTCTGAGACTCTGAATAACAGAATTACTAGCTCTCTGCCCGCAGACGTAGGCCGATTGACCGAACAACGTAAATCTTGAGCTCTTATGTGATTACTCTTGTTTATTTTTGCGTTATTCTATCGCCTGATTTCCTGACAAGTGGTATCAAAGCTTGAGCCTTTGTTCAAAACTCATGGGTTCGTTTTACAGAAAGAAGATATCTTCATACAAATTCGACATTGAGAAATTCAATCGATCGAATGATTTTACGATGTGGAAGCTGAAGATGAAGCCGATTCTGGTTCAGCAGAAGTGTGAGGAGGCGTTAGAATGTGAAGAGAAATTACTGAAGAACTGACAGCGGTACATTAAGCTGAGATTGTGAAAAGGGAGCATCGTGTAATTCTATTGAGTCTGGCGGATGAAGTCTTAAGGGAGGTAGTTGATGAAACTATTGCATCAGGCTTATGGAAGAAGCTAGAGAGTAGGTATCAGAAGAAGCCCCTATCGAACAAGTTTTATCAAAAAAGGTGGCTGCATACCTTGAAGATGTCAGAAATGATGCAGGTAACAGAACATCTTGATAAATTTAATAGGATTGTATTAGATTTGAAAGGTGTTGGTGTTGACATCGAGGAAGAGGATCAAGCTATATTTCTGTTCTATTCTTTGCCTGACTTGTATGAGAGTTTTATTGATATTATAATTTATCGTAGATGTGGAATCTCGATTAATGATGTTAAGGATGCTCTGTTGTCTAAAGAACTGAAGAGGTTAACTTATAGTTCTGGTGGAGACAGTGTGGAGTCCGGGTTAATTATGAGTAGGGGTATTAGAATGGGAAAGAATCATGGGTTGAGGTGTTTTCACTATAAGGAGAATGGGCACATGAAAAAAAATTGCCCACGTAGGAGAAACGGTAAGGAATCAAGGGCAACAATAGTTCAGAATGATTCTGTGGGTTTTCAGGAAATTCTGATGAGGGAGAAAACAGTGAAGTTTGGATAGTTACTACATCTAGATTTGAAGATAGATGGGTCATTGACACAAGAGCAGCTTATCACATGACCTTTTTCTAGGAAATTGTTCGATTCTTTTAAAGAATGGAGAGGCAGTGTGAAATTGAGAAATGGTGAGGAGTTGAGTGTTGAGGCTAAAATAGGCAAAAATTGATCAGGTTGATCCACGATGACTAACAATAAGTGTACCAAGGCATGTTAATTGTGTTGGTGATGTACAAAGGCCATCACTAAAAGACACAGGAAAGATGCGGGGTGATGTGTTGTTAGAAGTGGATGGAAAGCTATCTAGTAGAGGCAAGTCAGGCTTGGACTTGGTTCATTGTTGCAAAACTTGAGGCCCTTAAGAGGTGTGGCAGAGGAGTGATTCTATGTGACCGGTGTCTAGCAAGCGTACTAGAATTGATATAGTTTTACTTGAAAATATTCCAAGGATATCGAACCCAAAGTAACGAGTACTAAATTCTTAAAAGAAAAGCAATAAATAACATGATTGGGTTTTTGGTTTTTTGATCAAAAGACAATATTAATAAAGCAAACAATTGACGAAAGGAGCAAACACTAATTAATAAAGCATTAGGACTTTCGAGATTTCAACAAAGAATCAAACTTGCTACATTAATGAATGGGGTTTTAGGAATGAGTGCTCTCTCCACCAAGCTAGCCTAAAGCCTCTCTCAAAGTCATTTATGACATACCTACTAAAAGGGTCCTCTCGGCCTCAATTAGCTAAACTAGGTTCATTAAACCATTAAAGAATTTCATCGAACACCTTGTGGGCAAGCAATATTTTTTATCCTAAACCACACAAGTTTAATGCTTGTGGGCTTCACCTAGCCTTCATCTCTCGATTCTTCAACTAGGCTTACCTAAACTACAACCACGGTGTCCAATCATAATCATAGTCAAGCATAACAAGTCAATAAATCAATTCCATGGGCAATCATTCAAGTTAAGAACATAAATCACAAGACCCATTAAAAATAAACTTCAAATATAGAACACAAATGCACAAAAACAAAACCCATTCATTAAATAGCAAGTATTCATCAATAGTTTACATCTTTAAGTCCTAACAAGATATTTAAGGTACCATATTTAAAGAAAACACAATAAAGCAATAAAATAAAAAATAAAACATTGAAACCAAACACAAATGTGAAGAATTAGAGGAAGGTTTGATGTAGAGAAGTCTCCTTAAGTTGCATTCAAGAGATTCTCAACCTTCAAGCTTCCCCTTTTGTTCTTGCACAAAACCCTAGATTGATCTATCTAAAATTTGAAAAGACAAAGAGAATGATTATAGGATTCACCAAGAATGCCTAAAAGAGTAAGTTTAAGGAGTAGTTATAGCCCTTTATGTCACGACCCATTTCTGGGACTGCGACCGGCGTACGAGGTTAACCGTCTGTGGAAGCCTGGTCCATCTCGCACAAGCCTCGGAGAACAGAAACTACCCAAATTCATATTATTAATCGGTTTATTTACCGTATTAAACATTTTAGCAGAGATAAATTTTTCAAAAATAATATTC
>CAODLS012225465.1:0-24087 GCA_948243855.1 Flueggea neowawraea | reverse complement strand
AATTCATCATTGGACTGTCACAAACATAAGAACACAAGAAAATGCATTGCAGTAAAATAAATTCAGAAACATAAGTATTGATGTCTCCAATCAAACAGATATTGCACAAGTAAACCCAAATCAAAACAAACCCATCACTTGTTGAACCCTGCATCGATTCGAGCTGGGCAGCCGATTAGTATGAAATCAGGGCATCCATAGGTTCGGGTTTTCAAGGATTTGACGAGCCAAACAAGGGCTTTGCCTCCAAACTCCATAGGGAGCTTCGATCGAGGTCTAGAGATACAGAGGAGTTCGGGGAATCGACGAGGATAATGAGACGCGTGTGCTGGTTGAAAGGAGAGGAGTGAGGGGCGTGGAAAACAATCTCGCGGTGGTGGTGGAGGACAAGGTCGATGAAGAGATTCGTGCCCTTGTTCGCCTCGATCTCGATGATCTAAAAGCGCTTAGAGAAAGACGGCTACAACAGATGAAGAAAATGGAAGAGAAGCAGAGCTGTTGGATCTCTCGGACATAGAGAGTATTTCGAGATCTCAGGCTAGTGGCGGAGTTGGAGAAGGATGAGAGGAATGGGGTTGTGGGGTTTGAAAGGGGTAAAGAGGGAGGAGATGGAGACAAGAGGTAACCGAAACTAAAGGGAGAGAGAGAGGGGGGAGAAGTTGTGTCTCTTGAAAGAATGCAGTATTGACATTTTGAAGAAGAAGAATAAGAAGAAGAAGATCGAAGTTAGGAACGGTTAAAGAGAGTGTGAGGTTTCAGATTTTGTGGTTTGGTTTGTGGTTAGGTTAGGTGAATTTTGGTTTTGGGTTAGAGAGAAAGTGTGGTTTTGGGTTAGAGAGACAATGTGTGGTTTTGGGTTTTGCGGTTAGGTTAGGTGAATTTTGGTTAGTTTTGGTTTTGGTTTGGAGTCTTTTGATTGTTTCAGGGGTATTTTTGACATTTCTCTTCTCTCATTTAACTTAACTGATAGAAGTTAGGGTTGAGGACTGGAGCAGCTATTTTAAAACTAACAGGGACCGAAAAAAAGAATAGGCCAAAACTCAGAGATCACCACAAATTTTGCCCTTTAAATTATGGTGAACACAATTAAGTAAATCAAATATTGTTCTTAATATCCGATTAAGAAAAAGAGATTGTTCTTAATAGGTCAATTCTTAAGTATAACAACCCGTACTCTAGTGATTACGGACCAACATTTGTCTTCCCTAAAAGAGTGGAGGCCACTTTTGTCGTGTGGTGACTATTATTCTATTATTTATGCGAGAGATTGAATTTGCTCTTTCAATGAGTTGAGTGTCTATTTTATATGGAGGATTGAATCTAATCTTTGAATGAGTTGAAATTCACAAACCTGATTGAGGAGCATAAAATTATCATCGATTCTTTTTTAAAAGAATTAAAAATTAAATTCAATATTATTAGATATTTTATATCGATATTTATGTTTGATATCAAAAAACAAAATCATTTTAACTATTTTATGTAGAAGATTCTATAAATAATAGTTTTTCACTCTAATATATTAACTACATAGGTAAACTTATTACCAACCTTGTGATTAAGTTCTTGAATTATTCATGAGAATATGGTTTGAATGCGCTAAAAAAGATTAAGTAAACCAACCGAGCTCAAAAAATATTTTAAACTCATTTATTTTTTATCAATCGAGTTTGACTATGCTAAAAATTTGACTACACTGGGATCAATTACAGACTTAAAAATTGAATAATACATTGTTAACAAAATTATGATTATTTAACTAGTTATTATCTCCAGAACACCTCAATTATATCAACGAACTGAATGTCTGATATTTTGAATCATTTTCGAAGGCTGAAAATTGGATAGATTGAATTTTAGGTGCTGTAAGACTTATTTAAAAAAAAAACAAAATGGGAGAATTCTTATCTAATTATGATATATGTCTCATACATATATTATACAAATTAACTAATGCCTCAAAAAATTATATACAAAAAGTGATATATTCCATGCAGGATGGGGGTTATGTAAAAATTGGATGGTTAATGCAGTCATGAGTTTTATTATTCATTGCTTTAACTGAAAGATTCTGACAGTTGCTCTCTTTTTTTTTTCCAACTATGAAGTGTCTTAAATGGATCTCAATTGTAAATGATATCTTTAAACCACTACCATATTTAGATTAATTACCGCTCCAAGTTTTAAACGACTGTGTATACGAGTGAGGTTTGAACCCCCAATCTCGCTTAAACCAGGGGAGTCCCGTATCAACTCCATATGCACCTCTTTTTATTGATTGGAAAACATTCTTATATTAATTAATATTTGGCACTCACACTTAATCAAATTGTGAAGTAGATTAGTGTGTTTAATGCTATTTATTTTTCACACTAAACACATTTTCCGTGACCACCATTACACATTTTCACCAGTAAATAGCGACACGACGCTCCCGCTATGAAGAACGTGAATGCAAACAGATTTCATGAAAAAAGATATGTATATTGAACTACTCAATTTATATATGCCCAAGCGATTCATCTTTTTTTTTTACTTTTTAATTTTATAAATGAAGTCGACGGCTTAGATTTATAAGAAGTTAATATCATTTTAAAAAAGTAGTTTACGTGACGTGAACAATCTAGATTTTATGAGCCGTCCTCGGACCTCCCACATCCAAGACTCTCATACCTTAAATAAAATCTTATTCATTTATAGCAAATTGTATGATAATTTTTTTTAAAGATATGTCCTTTTAAAATTAATGTGTCGTCCTTCTATAACTCAGCTTGAGCTTACTTTCTCATTTCAGATCACCATCACATTTTTGTACTCATTTCTGATATTACTTGAATTAAAACTTGTTATGTTTTATCTAAAACACTAAATTGTTGGATTATGAATGCTAAATTGCTAATTGCCTCTATTTTTATTCATTCACACTTACTATTCATGTAAGGTCTTATTACTCCCTTTATTGTAAAACATTTAATTCTCAAACTCTAATTAACTTGATTAGTTTACAGAAGGAAACTTCTAAAACAAGTATGGAATGTCTCCTAATACTCTCCTTTCTCACTCATCGAAGCACACTTTTAGTATCTATACAATATTAACTTATTTTCAAACACAAACTGTTGTATACTAAAAAATTGAATATTCGATCTTTTAGCTAAAGTTTTTATTATTATTAAGCTACAAAATTCGTAGCTCTTATTTGTATTATTTGTTTAAGATTTTTGTATCGACGATCATCATATTACACCACCAAAATGATGAACTTTAATTGGAGGCGTGCTCAATTAACCAACACAAAGAAGTGTCTCCTATTTTTTAATAGAAAGCACATAGATATAAGGATGACAAAGAAGGTGTTTGAGATCATATATTATACCAACTTTTTCCAATGGAAACTTGGAATTTTGGCTTCTCTTTTGCTTTACTTATACATATAGAACTTTTGGGTATCATGTGAAACACCTTCCCTTACGCTTATGCATATTTTTCTTCTTGGGAGCTCTTAGTGGAAGAATCTAATGGGTTTTGGTCACAAATTGGACGACATGTGGCCCCCAAAAGAAGACCATAATATATCTGTCTTATTCATTCTCTAAAGATATTGTCTTATTAAACAAGCATAAATTTAATTCACGATTCAAATGGTAATGAACACACTTTGACATAAACATTTGATAAGATCAAAAATTTAAATGTTCAGAAAATAAAATTTGCTTAATCAACTTTTGTATCTCTAGACGTGAATGAAAATTGATCAAATAAAGAAAGATTGTAAAAAATATAACTTGGCTAAATTGTAGTTCAAATTGAAAAATGAAACAAATATTAATTTACTAGTTAGCATATTAATTCTATTGAACTTTCTTATGAAGTTTTTTTTTTTCAAAATTATTGATACATGTTGTGTCATTCTTTACATCGACGATGAACTGAGAGCAATACTTACTCATGAGCATTTTTCTAGCTCAATCCATCAAAATATCTTCTTTTTAAAAAAAATACAAAAATCATGTATGTTATTAGTCAATCTAGAGCGGTCAATAATTTAGAAAGATGACGATAATAAGATGAACTTAACTATCCCCAAGAAATAATATCACTATAATATCTTCATTATCGAAAAAATATTATCCATTATTCAAAAGAAAGAATGCATCGAACCGATTGAGAATGCATCATTGAAATTAGGGTTGTAAAGTTCGACAGATAAATTGCAAAAACCGACCAATTCATTCGAATTTGATCTTCAATTTGCGATTATTCGCTAATTTTAGATAGTTGTGAATAATAATTTTTTAAATTCGCTATTTGCAGTTTGATTACAGTTAATTCTTCTTTTTAACAGCCAAAAATCCAACCACAACTGCACAACCATATATTACATTATATATATATAATTAAAATAATCCCAACTATATTTCATGAAAGTAAGCAAAAAAAGTGAAACCAAAAAATAAATATGGTCCAAGTGAAGTCTACATATTTGACATTTGAGGGGAAAAAAACTATCATTATACTCATCTCTTCCCAAACTCACGTAAACAAAAAAGAAGAAACCCTAATCTCATTGTTTCAAGTCGCACCGTTGTTCCTTTCTCCTCAGTTTTCTGCTTAATTTTTAAGTCTCCCATATTCTCATTCATGTTTTGTCCATCTTAGATGTTAGAACAACAATTATAATGAAACAATATTTAAAGTTATTTCTTTTTCTCTTTTTCTTCTTTTTTACAATAAGTTTAAACTTTAGATTCATATGTTGATTACTTCTTATATATTAACTGCAAGAAATAATCGCATCCACCTACATCCGTATGAGTTAATTTGGGCAGTTCCAACTGCATTTGTGATTCAACTGCAAATGCAAATCTTTCTAACAGTAATTTGTTGTGCAGTTTGGTTGGAAGCCTAAAAACTACACAAACGCACTGCTTATACCCCTAATTGAAATCATTTCAATTTTCAAGTCGCCTAAAAACAAAAAATACAAGCACCATGTGAGTGATAATAGTCTTAAGTTAGGGAACAAAATGTCTTTGTGGCCCAATTAACAGCCCCACATTTTTTTCATTTCAAATTCAAGGTCAAGCCCGACAGTGTAAAATGTCGTGGCATCCTTTTGAAGTAAAATTGATGGACTGATTAGATGGCAATCATCATCCATAATCACTAAAATCATCTATCATCATGTCAAGAATTCCCAACCAGGTAGAGGCTTTTGATTAGTTTTTTCAGCTCTTGAGTTTGCTTGTCCCACTACCAACACAACACAAAAAGTGAACAACACTACATCCCTACACTTGCACACTTTTCTTTGCCCTAATTGAGGTTTTCATATTTGGTTGGTCAATAATCAAGATTTTGGGTTCAAATTAAGAATTGAGATGAAGTGATTGCGTTCAAGGAAAGATAAATTTCAATTCTCAAATGAAAGCTAATTTGGTTTCGGCTTAAACAAAGCGCCAATGATGTGCAATGAATGAATTGTCATGTGAATTATAAACAGAGACGGATTTAGAACGAGATTTACCCAAGAGCTCGGCGATGACGAATTGATAGCAACAAACTTAATACTATATTATATTACGAATTGATTGAGTTAGAGCAAGAAAAATGAACATATAAAATGCAAATATCTAATATAATACTGCATACATATATAGTATATCTCATATACACTATAAATATACTAAAAATATACTGTGTATATATTAAAAATACATGTGGTAGCAGGAGGGGTCCGGAACCCCTTAGATCCGTCACTGATTATAGACATTAATGTCATTAATTATATCGTTAGTCACATGTCAATATTTAACGGTCGTTTGAGTGAAAAATAATATCTATTACTACTGAAACACTTCACCAAAATCACAAAATTCGTGTATCAACTTGTTATGAAAAAGAGTTCGAATTACTATAACTATAGAATGTGTAAAAATTTGTGCCACACCAATTTATTGAGCAGTATATTTTTATTAAATCGAGTAGCAATTAGAAGAAAAATAATAAAATTAGTAGACGTGGAAAATTATATAATTAATGTAACATGTATTTTGTAAAATTACAACGTATACTAAATTTGTTTGAATATCCAATACATAATAAATATATTTAAAAAAATCGATTTTAACAAAAAATATGGTCAAAAAAATGAAAATTCAGGTAGATTTGATCCCCAAATAAATTCGAATTAATTCTTTCCCAAATAATAATTTTTATTACTGTCGAAAATAGGGGAAGGAAAACAACACACCAATGAAATCATCTATTTTTGTGTTAGAGAATAATAGGGAAAAATACAAATATGCTAGAAAATAAATGCCAATTTTGTAAAGTTGCTAAGTGCATGAAAGATTTGTTTCATTTAACTATTTGTAAAAATGCCAGAATTTGAAAATTTTGTTAAATTTAAAATGTACAAGGTGGACAATAAGTGAACATTTAATGGACAAAAACATCCACCATCTGAAAATTTGTTTCATTTAATTATAATATTTTATAAATCTTTAGGTGGATAACATGGTACATATGGTGGACAAAAGTGTCCATCATTTGTTCACCATGTGCCCACCATTTGTATACCTTCATTTTTAGGACTAAAACAATAATTTAACAAAAATAAAGAATTGAATAACTAATTTTCACTTAATCAAAGCTTTGACAAGAACCCTAGCCGTCGTCTCCATCATCCTCCGCCACCATGTCGATCTATTGTCCAATCGATCTCCATCCACTGAACAACACCTCCGCAAGCTGGAGACAGCAGCGCGATGCTATCGAAGCTCCACATGATGCAACAAAACCGCCGTCGAGATAGAGAAATTAGATCGGTAGTGTAGAGATGTTGGACGATGGTGGAGGTGGAGTAGAGAGGAGAGAGGCTAGACTAGATGAGACACAAGAGTAAGAGAAGACGAGAGAAAAAAAGACGAAAATTAAAGGCTTCGCGTCGAAATACATAACGCAAATAAAATTAGAAGGTAGGCAGCATTACAAACTTTGGGTGTTTTACGTGTATGTATACCGTGTCATTTTTCCCCAATATTATGGTCGGGTTTTTTGCATTTTTATGTAAGCAAATTAACTAACCCAATACTCCCAAGTCCCAACAAGATGGTTATTGGTTACGTTAGTGTTTGTGATGACCAAGTGCTGCTTCAATTATGCGCCACTTTGATATGGGCCTCAGTTAGAAACCACACATTCATCCAACCTCTCAGTTCGACGGACCCAATCACCTAAACATGGGATTCTCTCTGTTTATTAGGTCTACCACATCTCCATTTTGCTGCCACTCCTCTTTTCATAAGTGATAGAATGAGGTAGATTCCATATTAGTTATACAAAGACTACTTATTCCTGAGGAGATATAACATCTAACTTCTTCCCTTACATCTTTCTCCCATAACAAAAGGCGTTATCTATACATGGAAAAAACAAAATGAGTTATCTATCAAAAAATTTTCATTTTACAAATACTCTCTTAGCTCATCAATGATACATATGATTATATACACAGCCTACATATGTTTTGAGATCAATATATGTAAATTAAATTACATTTCAGAAGCTATATGTGGAAAGTGCTCTTATTTTATTCACTTTTTTGTTTTTGTATGACTATTGCTTCATATAAATTTAATACATTTTTAAAATCAGATTTAACTTAGCTCCAAAAGATATCTTGAAAAAGGATAATTGTCTTTCACTTACAAATACAAATGAGGTCTTTTTTGGAAAAAAACACAGATGGATTTATATACTTAGATAATGCGAGATATTTATTTTATACTTTAAGAACATTCTTGAAAGTTTAAGTGTATTATACTGATTTTTTTAAAAAAAGTTTAGGTGTATTATATGCAACCGCAAGTGTATATCAGAGAGCTAAGAGTCAAAATGGTCAACAAAAAGCCAGAAGAATCAAAAGTATTAATTGAAGGTTTTTTTTTGGGCGAGAATTTATTAACGTATTCGTAAATAGTAACGATAAAATTGACGGTAAGTTCCTTCCCCTTTAAATATTGTTCTATTTCCAAAAGTATAATTGAAATGTTCACAGAAAATATAGTGACCGAAATTATAATTGCAAAAACAGACACACAGTGTAATTTCCTCATGCTGATTAGGAGTTGGTCTTTCATGTTTCACCATTTGCACTGCAATCAGACTATCAGTTTCCACTCTCATCCGTCTCAGATCGCAATCCCAGCAGGCTTCAGACCCAAATATAAGCCCCACAATTCAGCCATGATCACAGAGCAATTGCCAATATTTGCAGAAAATCCACGGATCCAATTTCCATTCTCATCTCTCACGACCCCTCCTGCAACCGCAAGTCCCAATTGCCCTAACATCGCTCCATCCGTGTTGAGTTTCACATTGCCATTATCCGGAGGTTTCTAAACCAATTTCAACGGTTCACGTTCTCTCTGTGCCATATCCTTATTAAGAATCTTGAATAGACGATAGTACTCAGAGGCAATAACTCTTACCTGGCTAGCTTTTCGGTAGTTATATTGCTGTTGAAAGATCCGCTCATTCCTCCATTTCGTTTCAGTTCCTTTTTTAAACTTCGTTTCATTGGTTCAGTTCTTTATGCATGTTCGGTCAATTCGGTTTTGCTGATTTGGTACGATTTTCAACCGAACATATAATATAATAAATATAATTCAAAACATATAATAAAATAAAAAATATATAAGTGAAATATATCAAAATAGTAGTATATCAAAATACTATCAAAATAACAAATGGAAAACTAGTGTAACCAAAATACAAAATAACCCAACATAATTTCAGTGTAGAGTTCTATTGCAAAATAAATAGAGTCCAACTAAAAGGACACTTATGGTCAATGGACCTCTCACTGGAAAACAGGATGTCGGACGGTTGTTGGATGCCAAAAGTTAGCTTGAAAATAGAAATAGAAATAAACAAGGAAAAAGAAAGGGGTAAGAACCCAGTGATGGACAACACTCTAGATCGCCTCATACGTGCCTCACAAAAACTGTTTTGAAAACAGTTCAAAAATACCATATGCAGATATATAAATGAGTATACATATATACACGCTATATATATAATAACTTTCAAGATCATTTTGAAAACGTTTGTAATCATAGTAAACAACATGCACACAAGCATAATAATAATAATAATAATAATAATAATAATAATAATAATAATATCGAAGTAAAAAATATAGCATCGGAAATAGGGGACCAAACCAAAGGTGTGCACAAAGTACTAAAACAGAGATGATGTGGGATCCACCATAAATTAAAAACAAATCATGTGTCGGGCCGGGACACATGACTATCAACATTCCTAGTAGTTGGGCCTTGACAAAACATTGGTATATCAAATACTACGTACCCTGTAGCTAGGCGTCTCATTTCAGAAATAAAATTAATAATAATAATATACAAAAACAGAGCATTCAGATCAGAATAAAAAACAGAGAGAGATAATATATATAATTTATATATCAAATTCAAAATAGAGTACTGATTATTAAATTATATAACAATTTATTACTTAGCCATTCCTTAATTAGTCAAATTTCCAATAAGGTCAACACACCAAAAACAGATAGAGTTTAGGAGACACAACCTATGTGTCTGAAACTGTTATCTACTTATCTGGATGTCCAGAGCAGTAAGTGTCAGTCACGCACCACTAATCGGCGGTTGGTCTCGATGGCACAAACAAGAAGCTGAAACAAATATATAATCAGATAACTGTCAAAATGTGGTATTGATACTGTGGCAATACCGAAAACTTATGAAGTGCAAATGTAAATGCAAACGCCCGCACGACGTTGAAAAATCTATTTCAATCAAAGATTTATCGCTCTTGACTAGAAAATCAGAGTCTATGTAAAATTACAATTTAGTCTCTAAAATTTTGCAAAATTACACTTTAGTCATCGAGACTATGTAAATTATAGATTAGTCTCCAAACTTGTAAAATTTATAAATTAGTCTTCCAAGTATTTTAAAATTATCAATGAATCCTCATATTTTCTGAAATTATAAATCTAACCTCAATTTTCTTAAAATTACATATCTAACCTGTACTTTTAGAAAATTACAAGTCTGACTTCGTACCCAAAATATCAAGTATAGTCCTCAAATTTTTCCTTTGGATCCTAAAAATTATGTCTTTAGTCCTTTTGATAGCAAACGACACTAACACGTCATAAAACTCGAACCAAGCAAAACCCAACATTTTCAACCATCCCAATCGGTCCAAAACAATCCCAGAAACCTATGTTCATCATCATTTTTGTAATACCCCGTCGGATTCTGATAGGACTCTCTGTAGATTTCTGTTCAGTCCCGCTTTGATCTTGGATGTTGGGGTGTTGAGTGGGCAATTTATGGTTTTTAGAGAGATCACTCGAGAAATCATTAGAATGTTACTCGAGTGAGATGAGCCATGGGTTAATCGAATAATTCATCCAGCGTTACTCGAGTGAAGCGAGGCATGGATCACTCGAGCAAGCTTTTCGGTCACTCGAGTGAGCACTGCAAATTCTATAGATTCGACATCGTGTTGGGCATGGGCCTATATGTACCCCCACCCGACTCTTTCGGCCTCACTCTCACATTTCTCACTCAAATCACTCCCAGACCATCCAAAAATCTTTTCCAGTGGTTCCCCCATCCTTCCTAAACGTTTATTAAGGTAAGATTACGCTCCTACACCTCTCTTTTTCCCTTTTATGCAAGATTGTTTATGTTAGAGTTTGGGGTAAAATGTTCAAAGGTTTCATTTCGTTATGTTTCTATTGGAATGATTGTTTGGGGTTGTTAAATTGTGCCATTGGGAGTGTAGAGTCACTTAGATTAAGCTTGGAATCATAAGAATCAAGGATGTTCATAAATGGGTTTGAATAATCTCATTTTTGGTCGATTTTGGATGATTTCAAGTTGTTATGATGGAATTGATCATAGATTTGTGTTCAGAAGGTTGATTATAGGTAATGTGGGTGATTGATATCAATTTTTACCGATTAAATCGGAGTTAGACGAATTTGAAAAATTCTAGGGAGTGGACTTACTTGAGTAAGCTAAGGTAGTTTGTTACTCGAGTAAGCCATTTTGGGTTACTCGAGTAAGCCGTGGTCCTAGGGACCAAAATTGTAATTTTTTGCATTTTGGCATTTTCTGAGGGTTAGGAGACTTATTTGAAGATTCTGACTACTTGAAGGACTAGTAGTATACCTAAAGACTGTTTTGAAATTTTGAAAAGGTTTGGGGACTAGATTATAATTTTATATGGGTTGGGGACCTAACTGTAATTTTACTTAAATTCCATATTTTTGGTCAATAGTGATATATTCTCATCCGAAATAGTTTTCAGTGACTTTGAGGGTTATCATCTGCATTTGTATATCATGTATCCGGTATTATCACAGTACTATAGTTTGATGTTTGTTATGTCTGTATCTATTTCAGCTTCTTGTACCTATCAGCGCAAGCAGCCACCCATTAGTAGTGTTTGACTGTGTCCTTAGCATCGGATACTAGGTGAGTGAGATGACAGCTTTAGTCACATAGACTGTGTCTTCTAAACTATATGTTTTTGCTGTGTCCAACATTTCTCTGCAAATGGAATAACTAATGGTTTGGATATTTAATAATCCGGACTATGTGATTATTAATATTTGGTTTTCATTTCTGATAAATAATATTTATATATGGTATATAACTATTTTCAGTAAATTTACTTTGTTTCAACTATTGGATATTTATATAAGGTACATAAATATTCTCTATAAAATGATTTTAGTATGATTTCGGCTTTGCATGTGCGTTTGCTATATATATATATATATATATATAAACACTTTGATATGGGACAGCTGTGCTACATAGGGTAAATGTATCTTTTGGTATACCAATGTGCAGTCAAGACCTAGTTACCAGGGTTAATGGTAGCCGTGTGTCCGGCCAGATGCATGTACTCAGTTTTAGTATGGTGGCGGAGTCCACCCTTGTTATTTTTATCTGTAAGTTTCAGGTCCCATATCCATATCTGTTTTTGATATATGATATATAGTATATATCGTATATGATTTTGCATGTTGTTTGCTTTGGTTGAGAGCGGTTTTGAAATGAATTTCAGAGCATGTATATGTATGTACACTTATATCTTCGCGCAATATATTTTGAAAGGTTTTCAAAACAGTTTTTGTGAGACCTGTAGCAACTCTGAAGTGTCGTTTCCTCACTAGAGATTCTTATCCGTTTTCTTCTGTTTCATGTCTATTTTCTCTTATATTGTTTTCTCAGGTTCTATTTTGGCATTCGACAACCGTTTGATATCGTGATCCTAATGAGGTGTTCTATTGATAGTGAGTACTCCTTTAGTTTGGGCTCCTTTTGTTTTCGATTAGAACTCTACACCGGGATGTTGTTGGGTTACTGGATCATATTTTGTCCTTTGGATTTATACTTAATCTTTGCTATATTTTCTTACTCAAATGATATTATGATTTCGTTTTGTATAACTCGTATTTTATGCATATGATTTTAATATAAATATTTTATATTTATTAAATGAATTGGTAACTATTTTATCTGAACGAGTTGGGTAGAATGTTTGATCTTTGAGGCTTGTGCAAGATCGACCAGACTTCTTTAGACGGTTTACCTTGTACGCCGATCATGATCTGAAAAAGGATCGTGACAATTTTAATCCAAGACCTTCTGTAACCGTCCAAAATAACCCCCACAATTTCGGATTCAACAAACCCATTACAAAGAAATCATTGAATCCTCATACCCACCCTTTATTAACGTTTCTCCAACTTAAGCCCATTAAAATCCAACGAAAACAAGCTCCAATCCGCCCAAAATTGTTAGCAAAACCGAGATTTATTTTCAACCAAACCCATATGCAAACTTAACAGAATATTATGATGCTATCAAGAAATGAAAGGAAAGAAATAAATTGGAACAAGTTCTTACCTCAATTTAAGGAGAAGAAGAAGAAAAAGTGAATGAGAAGCTAGGAGAATTGAAGGAAGTCGGGTTTCAGATGTGAAGGAAAGAAGAAACAAAGTGAAGAAGTGAAGAGGAAGAGTGAGCTGAAGCAAGGGCAGTGGGTAGGGGTTGTTTAAAAAAAGAATATGAAACCGTGCGTTTCACGTTTGCAGATCTGGGCCAAGAAACGCGCGGCACTCTGAGCCCAGCACACCCATGAGGACGACAGCCCAAAATCACGGATGACAGCAGATGGCACGACCTGCAGCTAGACCAAACGCGCAAAAAAGAAGGAAATGACTTGTAGCACGCTCCAAAGCTTATTTTTTTCCTCCGATTTTTCCTTTCAACTCCAATCAAATTCCCACTTAATTAACAACTTTAAATCACTTCCAGAACTTTTTTAACTATTCAATTAACATCTAAAATTCAAAATCACTATCAATCATAAAAAAATAAAATTAATAAAATCTAAAATTTAATGAAAATTTACCAGAATAATTAGTCGAAATGAATAGAGTATTACAGAATCTCCTACGGCACATGAAAAAACATATGCCTAATTTTTTGTGTTCTGGCTCCATTATTACTAGAAAATTGGTCTCTTTGAAATGGGACAAGTGTTGCATGCCAATTGCTGAAGGAGATCTGGGTCGGAAACAATTGCATATCTTAAATGAGGAAATGATCAGTAAGGTTGCTTGGAAGATTATTGAAGGTGATCCCTTGGTTGGTCGGGTTTTCGAGCAGCGTTTCTTGAACAATAACGGCTTAATGAGGAGTAGTTATATTGGCTCTTTGATATGGTGCTCTGTTAAGCATCGATATGCCTCACTTTATGATGAATCCCTATGGCTGTTAGGGTCTGGCAGCAAGTTGAATTTTTGGAAAGATAGATGTATTTGGCCAACTATAGAAGATCGTTTGGATGGGCGTTATAGCAACCTCAATTATTTAGTGTCTAATTCTCGTGTTAATGGGGATTGGAGGATTCCTTGGGTTTTTCAGATGGATTTTCCTACACTTTCTGATGCCATTTTGGAAGTTAAAGCTTTGAACAATCAAACCGACAAACTAATTTGGAGGCCATCTACGAGTGGTAAGATTTCGATTAGCAATATATATGAAAACTTACAGGCTAAAGAAGATCCAAAACCATGGTGCAAATATATTTGGGCATTCTTTATTCCTCTTTCTCACTCAATTATATGTTGGAAAGCCCTCCATCAGCTAGCAACGGAAGTTGAGTTGTCCACTCGTGGCTTTTGTATGCCCTCCACGTGCCGCTTATGTAAATGTGCAATCGAGACCATTCATCATCTATTTTTGAAATGCAGGTTTTCTAATGCATTATGGCGAGCTGTTTGGTTGCTATTTGGCATTAATTTTTTAGGATTTTCCTCCTTAGCTGATTTTTTTTGGCTGCTGCCCAACAAAATTTTGGCTCCCAAGTTCAAGCTCTATGGCGGGTTGCAAATGTAACCATTGTTTGGCTGATTTGGAGGACACGAAACCAAGGTATTTTCAAGGATATTCAAACAAACTTTCATATTTGTTTAAGAAGCATATGGTGTTCTCTTCATGATTGCACAATTTTTCAGGTTGAAACCATGCATAATTGCGCATCCCTCCACGGCACCGTAAAGCTCTGATCACTGTCTCCATTCATTGGCAACCTCCACCGGATGGTTAGGTTAAAGTAAACACTGATGGGTCTTTTTCTAGTGCTATTAATCGTTCTGCTGCAGGTGGCATCTGTAGGAATCGTAAAGGATTCCCAATGGGTTGTTTCTCTTTTCCAACTGGTAACGCTCCTGCTTTTGAGACGGAGTTAAGAGCGGCGATCTTTGCTATTCATAAAGCATAGGAGATGGGTTGGCATAGCCTGTGGATCGAAAGTGACTCCACTTATGTTATCAATCTGATCAAATCTCGCACCTCCGAAGTGCCATGGTCAGTTTTTGTTGCTTGGTCTAATAGCCTTGATTTGATTTCCTGCACGCAGGTAGTGGCCAGTCATATCTATTGGGAAGGAAATGGCATAACTGATAAACTGGCAAATTATGGCCGTAATAGTTCTGAGGAAGTATGGTAGCACACTTGTCCAGCATTTTGCGGCTCCTTAGTTTATGAGGATTTGAACATGACAGAACATTTTTGTTTTATCTGAATTGTACCCTTATAGGTAGAGGTGTTGTCGGTTCCGGAATCGACGGTTTCGGTTTGTGAAATGTGAGAATCAGAACCAAACCGTGGTTTCTACGGTTTGATCCGGTTTTGGTTCGATTTGGTTTCGATTCTGATTTTAACCAGTTTTGACCGGTTTAACCGCCGGTTCAGTTCCAGTTTGTTTCCCTCTTTTTTTCAAAATTTTATTTTTAATCTGTTATTTTATCCCTTCAATTTTTTTACTGTTTGTGAATTTTGTTATATTTAATAATTAACTATATTACCAATAATACATTGTATTCTAAAAATTTTTGTTAATAATTTTTAAACAAATTAACTATTCTACTAGCAATTATATCACATAATTTTAAACAAAATTAGAAAAAAAAAACTCATTAAATTTTATTAGATGCCCTCACTTATGGCTGAAGAATACCATGATTACAATATCGAATTTAATTATACAATATAACTATACAACAATTAACAATACATGATAAATTAAAATACAAGTAAAAAAGAAAAAAAAACTAGAAACTTAAAATTATAAATTAAATTAGAAATTTTCTTAAAATGAATTTTAAAAATATCGAAACTAGAAACTCTTCTCCTTCTCTCCCCTCATCTCCTTGGGTGGGAATTGGTTGAGTTTGACTCTCTTGAGTTTTAACATTTTCAACTTCAAAACTTTCAAAATTTATATTTCTACCAAAATTTTTCATTACTCCAAAATAAATATACAAATATTAATTAAATATAATGAAATAACAAAATAACTAAATTAAACTATAGTAAAAAAGTAGAAAGAATTTCAAAAATGTAATTGCAAAAAATAACTGTAAGAAATATAGAAAACGCAATTGCAATAATAAAATGTATAAATAATTAATAAGAGCAATTTATAGCAAAATGAATTTTTGAGAGAGTGATAGTGTAGAAGAGATTGAGAGAGAAGAAATTGTGTAAAATTGGTAAGAATTGAGTGGGAGTATTTATAGAGTTGAAAAATAAAAAAAAGGAAAAAAAAATAACCGTTGAAACCGCCGGTTCAAATCTCCGGTTCAAACCGTTGGTTGAACTGGCGGTTCGATAGTTTCTAAAAGGATGGAACCGGAACCTAAACCGCAACACTCCGGTTTTGGTCGGCCGGTTATTGTCCAGGTCTGGTTCTGATTTTGATTAGTTTTGACAGGTCTGGTTCGGTTTCACGGTTTCAGTTCCAATTTTACAACTCTACTTACAGAGATGTATTAACAGTTAACTTTTAATTTTTTTTTAATAATATAGGGAGCTCCTGAGCATAAAGATGTCACTAAGGGGTACTAACCTAGTTGAAATGTCCAAATGCAGTAACTGGTTCTGGAGTCTCAAACTTTTAATTAAAAAAATCTCTCAGTGCTTAAATTAATTATGATCTCTTAGTACTGTAGATGACTCTAGTATCTCTTCTAGTATTAATGAGCTGCAAGCTCATTTTTATCATCAATGGAGATGTTGACCTGTCATACCAAAGTACATTACCTGCGAATTAAATGATGTAATAGCCCATGTTCTCTCCAATCTGATAATCTCCTGCATGAGTACACCAAACTAGTACATTCATTATAAGAGTTCTAAACTTCCTGGTTTAATGATATAAAAGCAAGCAAATATTACTTCTTATAATAAAATTATAATAGTAACCATCTATACCGGGAAGTTACTATTTCAGTCATGTTTCCAAGAATTCTGCAGATTGAATTGTTGTCATAATTCAACAGCTACTTCAAATTACTACTTATGTCACAATATGCTCATGTTATTTAGGGAAAACCACGAAAACAGTAGGAGGAATACATTGAATACGAAATTTCCTATAACAACCTAATAGCTGCCAAATAAAAAGAAAATAAAATGATAGATTTTAGCAACTTTTGAAATACAAGATGAAACTTCAAATAAATAATACTTCATTCAGAAACTGCAGAAACTAGATGAAAATGCTAGCAGGAGGTTCAAACAATAAAATACACATCCCGGCGCATCGAAAAGAAAAAAAAAATCGAAACAGAAAACGGAAAAGACTTCTAAGTAAAATCATCACAGTTGCTAAACTATAGAAGATCGACAAAATAAGACGTTGTCTTTCCTAAGCAACTATAGGAGAGGACATGACCTTCCTTGTTCAGTAAAGTTAGGGCAATAACATTATGCTGACAAAACCTTTCTACCTATTAGTAATGAATGAATTTTTATAGAACAATCATCACCATTATGGGCGGAGATCCCTTCGGGATGATTGCAATAGTGATATAGCCTAGGCAGAATTTTTGTCGCCGCACCAAAGAGTTTCTCCTCTACTAGATGCGCTAGTGAAAATATCAGAAAAAACCGGCGATAGAAGAATACGGAATAACAAAGAGCAATCACACAAGAACACAAGATTTACGTGGGTCGGTCAATCAACCTACGTCCACGGGCAGAGAGCTTAGTAATTCTATTATTTAGAGTCAAAACCGGCAAAAGGCTTACAAGATTGTTCTCAAGCCACATATTTATAGTATACAATGAAACCCTAACCAAAATAAGACACCAAAAACCCTAACACACGTATTAGAATCTTTTCTTAAGCAGGAATCAAGTCTAGAATAGGTTACACGGGCAAACTGGGTAAGACACAGACAAAACCTTCAAGACACGAACACAGGAACTCAACCGTGTGTCGAGCATTGTATTACACAGTCTAGGACACGACCGTGTCCCAGACTGTCCCGCCAGATGCCTTCCGTTTCGTCTCCTATTCGTCTCATTTCGACTTTGCTTCATCAACTATCATTAATGGTTTCAATCTTGACCAAGAAAATCAACTTCAACATTAACAATTCTCCACCTTGAAGTGAATTTTCTTCACCATACAACTCATCCATAGAATTACTCATCTGTCACACCACCCCGAAGGGCATTAAATCCTACAACAACGAACCAAGTCCAACCCATACTGCCTCAACTAATGCTAGCTTTCCATCCACTCCTAACAACACACCACCTTGCATATTTCCCTGCGTCCTCCAGTGATGGTCTTTTTACATCACCAACACAATTACCATGCATTGGTACACTTGTCATTAAACCTTGTGAATCAATCTGATTGATATTTTCTTGTTCCAGAGTCTCAATCACAAACTCCACCCATTTTCCTGCAGAACTCACAACAGTCTTTAAATCATTAGCAACTACCGA
This sequence comes from Flueggea neowawraea, assembly GCA_948243855.1. Taxonomy (NCBI): domain Eukaryota; kingdom Viridiplantae; phylum Streptophyta; class Magnoliopsida; order Malpighiales; family Phyllanthaceae; genus Flueggea; species Flueggea neowawraea. The sequence goes on along the minus strand of CAODLS012225465.1, from coordinate 5,704 downwards.
GTTGCCAATCAAGGTGTAAATGTCATTCCACAATCTACTCTTCATCACAATCGAAGATACCTTGCACACCAGAATTCCTCCACCTTTTCCAAAGAAACCATAATTTTGCTTCGCCAAAACACCAACAGAAATTAAATTTCTCCGCAACCCAGGGACATACCAAGCATCTAGTTTCCTAACCATCCCGTCATGCATCCTGATCTTCAAAGAACCATTGCTTTCAATACTCAGCTTCTCACCATCTCCTAATTTAACACTGTCTTTCCATTCTTTAAAAGAATCAAACAGTTTCTTGAAAAAAGTCATGTGATAAGCTGCACAAATGTCAATAACTCAGCTATCTTAAGATCTACATGCAGAAACAGTCAACAATTCACTGCTCTCTCCCTCATCAGAATTATCATGAAACTCCACAGAATTATTCTGAACAACTGATGCACTTAATTTTCCACCGTTTCTCCTATGTGGACAATTCTTTTTCACATGTCCAATCTCCTTACGGTGATAACACCTCAAACTATGATTCTTACCCATTTCCTTGCCCCTACTAACGATTAACCCGAACTCCACTTTGTCTCCACCCGAACTAGAAGTTAACATCTTCAATTCTTTAGACAACAGAGCATTCTTCACATCATTAACAAAAATTCCATCTCTACCATACATGATAGTATCAACAAAACTCTCATATGACTCAGGCAATGAATGCAACAAAAACATAGCTTGATCCTCATCATCAATGTCAACACCAACACCTCTTAAATCTAATACAATCTTATTAAATTTATCAAGATGTTCTTTTACATGCATGTCTTTTGACATCTTCAAGGTATGCAGCCGCCTTTTCTGATAAAGCTTTTTCGACAAGGATCTCTTCTAATACCTACTCTCCATCTTCTTCCATAAGCCACCTGCAGTAGTTTCGTCAACCACCTGCCTCAAGACTTCATCTGCCAGACTTAATAGAATTGCACTATGCGCTCTCTTCACAGCCTCTGCTTTATGCGCCGCTATCAGTTCTACCGCTAATTTCTCTTTACCTTCAATCGCCTCCTCACACTTCTGCTGAACCAGAATCGCCTTCATCTTCAGCTTCCACAACGTGAAATCATTCGACCCATTGAATTTATCAATATAGAATTTATACGAAGACATCTTCTTTCTGCAGAACGAATCCATAGTTTTTGAACAAACTTTTGTGGCTCTGATACCACTTGTCAGGGAAAAGCAGCGATAGAAGAATGCGGAATAACGAAGAGCAATCACACAAGAACACAAGATTTATGTGGTTCTGTCAATCGACCTACATCCACGGGTAGAAAGTTTAGTAATTCTATTATTCAGAGTCAAAACCGGTAAAAAGGTTTACAAGATTGTTCCCAAACCACCTATTTATAGTATACAATGAAACCTTAGCCAAAATAAACCACTCAAAACCCTATTACACTTATTAGAACCCTTTCCTAAGCAGGAATCACGTCCAAAATAGGTTACACGGGCAAACTGGATAAGACACGGACGAACCCTTCAAGACACAGACACGGGAACTCAATCGTGTGTCAAGCATTGTATTACACGGTCTAGGACACGACCGTGTCCCAGACTGTCCCTCCAGAACCCCTCCGTTTCGTCTCCGATTCGTCCCATTTTAACTTTGCTTCATCAACTATCTTTCATGGCTTCAATCTTGAACAAAAAAATCAACTTCAACATTAACAGAAAATCCTCTAACAATCTTACACTTGTGTAATCTTCCCCATTTTCATCTTTTTGTAAAGCGTTAGATAAGCTCTCTAAAATATAATAAACAAGTACGGAGAGAGAGGATCTCCTTGCCCAAACCCTATTTGTGATACTATCAGACCCAACAATTCATCTCCATGAATAACATGGTAAGACGTTGACCTAGAATAACGAGATAAACTTTTCTGCAGAATCAAACTTCCTTCGCATTGCTTCTAAGTAACTCCACTCGATCCTATCATAAGCCTTGCTTATGTCTATTTTTGAAGAGTTGCATAACCTGCTTTCCCTTGCATCTTCTTTCCGAGAGAATGAAAACCTCGTAAGCTATCATATTGTTATCTATGATAAGTTCATCACGTACGAAGGCACTTTAGAAAGGGGATATGTGGCTCGGAAGCACTAGTCAAATATTAAAAAATATTTCATAACCAACAAACTGTTAATTCAATTGTACGCACGTAGTCTATGAGTGGACTTTATCTATCAACATTAAAATTTTGAATTCTAAGAAAAATATAAACATTCAACTAACTTTTTTTCTGATTGAGTAAAACAACGGTCTAAGACTCCAGCTTTCTAGTGTCGTTCGAACCCCACGTCTCCTAGAATGTGAGTTTGGGACTTTACCACTAAAGCAACATATCCAACTAATTATTTGATCACAAATATGTTACAAAGGTTAATTACGTAGGCTATTAGAGATTAATTAGGTGCATGAGTAAATGAAATCCCACATGCTAATATGACCCACAACTCTGACTTATGTCTTCGTTAAGTCCCCTTGGCTTTTAATCACATATCATCGCTTTGCAATATTAGGAGTCTGAGTTCTCCTTTACTTCGGCTTCTTCTGTTTGAATTGAGGGTCCCAAATCAACTGCATGACTCTATATATATGTACTCCTACACCAAACTAAAATATCAATAAGATCGAGTAGTTAGTTTTTTAGGGAATTATACTTTATTAAGTGTCGTAACTTACATAATAAAACAACAAATATTTATCATTTTAAAAAAATATGCTAATTATGAGTAGCATTAGTTTGACAATTGGCACGACATAGTTGTTATCCGTATCATTTAAAACATGGGATGTTAATTGCAATTAGGCGTAATTCTTGATTACAGGTAGGAAGTTGCACTTGAAGCTCGCGAATGGAATATTCTTAACGAGTTAGCAAAAACTCTGAGTCTATTCTTATCTAGATTTAAACAGAATGATTTTATCTATTTTTTTTATAAGTAGATTTTACTTAATTCTAGAGATAGGTCTGTTTTTACTATCCGGACCTATTACAAGGCTCCTTTCATAGAAATTGTTCTGGAACATTTTCTTTATTCTAGATGAATAAAAACTCAAAAACAATAACTTATCAATAAACTTTTTGGACCCAGTAGGATTTTATGGACAAGCATGACACTACAGAAAGTCAAATAGATAGTCCTTTAGAGTTACATTTAGCAATTCTACTACAAAATCGCACCCAATTTTGGCAAGATTTCATCTCTATTCGAACCTTGAATGTAATATAGTGAAGATTGAAATATTAAGAATTTTATTTTTAGCATGATTAAAAATATATAATCCTCATCAATTGAGTTAGTTAGTGCAATTGGTAAGTTCTCTTCGTACATCATCATGTCTTAAAATCTTTGGCAAAAGAAATGTCTTAAAATCTCAATACTTTAGAAACACACTCAACTATAATTGAGATACTTTCAAAATTTCGAAACTATGCGCTAGGTTTTGCCTTTATATATATCAATGAGAACTAATCTTGTAATAGTTTTGACCCCAGATCATCTTCACGTAGATCAAAACATAGAAATTTCAACTGTTAAGGAATTTCATTTTTTACTTTCAATGTAGTTAAAATAATAAAATCCCTTAATTTCAATTTTTTGGTATAGAAAAATGAAAAGGAAATACAAAATCAATACAACAAATTGGTATATATAATGAAACAGTTAGTACAAGTAAGATCCTGTTAAGGTGATACCGATAAAGAAAGATCCTGTTAAGGTGATACCGATAAAGAGGACAATTACCCTTGATTTAGCGATGGTAATTAAATTAGTCTGATTTAATAATATGGCCATATGGTTGGAAAGATATGAAATATCGATATAGCTTTAATCGTATCTTGTCTTACTTTGCTTCTAATTAATTAATGTTTTTTAGCTCCCTAGTCCCAAAATATTCCACATTTATGCCACAAACAAAACGTGGCCGTGCAGAGTGATTAAGCTTAGGAAAATCAAGATTAATTTACCATCAACATGTTTGGACAGCACAATCCTTCTCAAAGCACTAAGAGAGACAGCAGACATTTTTTCAGTTCTTACATGTCATTAACTAGCTGTAATTAATATTGTAATTAATTAAATAGTTAATTAAGCAAGTTGCTTCATTTAATAAACTATAGGTTATTTTCTGACTAATTTCTCTTATGCCAAGCTGTTCCGTACTAACGCCTTGCTCCTCTATGTCCTTTTAGGCATGTTGCTATCTTTAATATTTTTGCTGTTTTTAATTATACAAAGCTGCACACCATACCGAAATGTCTACTGTATTTAGCTATTGCTATCTTTACAATATAAATGCTTTGTATTCACAGGAAGAACAACAATTTTTCATTAGGGGTGAGAAATTGTTGGCGTTGGATCTAATTGATATGTATAGTTCAATCACTTTTAGAGATCGTACTAAAATTTAATTGATAAAAGTGTTGAAGTTAAATAAATAGGATGTTGGCATAGAGATATACTAAAACTTCAAATGGAATTTAGTTCAGATTTTTAAAAAAGCACTATTAAGAAAACAAATCTTAAACACACTTTAAAAAATATAGAGAGAAAATACGAAAGCTAAATCAATAAATCATTTGAATTGCCATTTGAGGCTAATATATAGTTTGCGTGGACAATTCTAAAGTCTAGGATTCAACTGATCTTATAAAAAGAAGTTGGTTTAATTATTCAATTTCAGTTAGGCTTGATATTTTTCAGAGAAATTCAATGTATTATCTTGCTATAAGTTTGGTTCTAACTTCAATAATAGATCGAGTTTGCAATCCCTTAGAGTATGATTTTTTGAACTTATTGTAATTAAAGATCACATATATATATGTATCAGTGTGAATCAAATCACTCGCATTATAGAAACAAAAACAATATAATATGAAACAAGACTAGTTTTATGGACATGTTAAAGAATATTAATCATAGTAGGCCAGACATTATTTTTTTTGGTATACATACACATATGCATAAAAACAATGATTAGTCATTCAATTTCCCAAAACAAAGGAAACGACATAAAGAAGAGATGAAAAATAAGTCACATGGTCCCAAGTCAGTCCATATCACCAATGATCAACATTTGCATGCTCTCACATGTCAATTCCTTAGCTTTAACCACAGAATGGCAAATTAATTTTTGCCCTATCTTTACTATGCAAGTTGCTGTTAGTTAATTATATCTCCTAACAACTCAACTTGCTCATAATGATCTCTCTTGATTTAATCAAATGTATATATTTTCGAGTTCAAGTCTTAGATTGATGTACAGAATCGATAACTAAGGAGGTATGGAAAAATTTTAAAACTTGTAGTAAAAAGAGTTATGTCACTCACAAAGATCTTACTCGATTCAAATCCTTACTAAAAGTTCTATCCAGTTTGATCAACTAAATACCTAGAAAATATCTAAATACCAAATAGTCTAATAAAAATAAATAAAGATAATTATTTTCTTAAATATCCTTACTCTAAGTATCATATAACTGAGGCTTATTAAATAAATTACTAAGGAATTGGGATTCGCTTTTTAAAATTTGTTTTGAAGCCAAGACCGTTTCTGACATGCAAAGTTGGATTAGATTGGAATTTTTGAGCTTTCTTATAGACAGCTTGTGATGATTCTTAGAGCTTATGGCAGGCAATTTCTGAGAGCTAA
>CAODLS012225320.1:0-17303 GCA_948243855.1 Flueggea neowawraea | reverse complement strand
ATTCCTCACTCCGCCATTGTCTATGTATCACCGTCCATAGGATTTAGTCAACAAAGATCAATTTCTCCACAAGCATTGTAGATTGTTGTAGTATGTCTTAAGCGATCTTCCTCCTCGTTTGAGTCTGCTTACTCTTCTCTTGAGACCAAATACTTGTAATGTAATAGTGCCACGAAAGTATGTTGTAACAATATCATCCCAAACAGCCGAAGCCTTTGAAAATATGATAAAGTTACTTATTAAGCTTGGATTGATTAGCCATATCTTGACCACTATGCTTTTAGTTCTCCATTTTTTGAACGCAGGATCTGATTGCAGAGTCTGTAGAGGATCTTCATTTCAATCCTTTGTTACCCTTTTTTTTGTTGAAGAGGTTCAAATGATCCCTTTTAAACCACAAGACATAATTTGTTCTGCTTTTTTAAACAAATCTATGACTTCAATATAACTTTATTATGCAACATCATGAGTTTTGCAAATAGAAAACAAGCATCATTACTATCAATAGATCTATCGACAATAAATGTCACAAACTAAATAGCATAAGGGTTTGCATTGATAAAATAGATTTTGTAAGTCTACGTCTAAGATTGGTAGAGAAGTGAAATTGTTAAGCACTGTGGGAAAGCCATAATTCTAATAAAACTAGTACAGAACTGGATATCCATAGAGTGTGAAACCGTTCTAAGCCATAACTCGATCATACCCTCCATCTCCCCACTAAGTGTTGTAGGAATTCTTCACAATGAAATATAGTTGTCCATCTGCAGTATAGCCATAGGCGACAATCAAAAGAGCGTGTCAATCTCCTAACGGATGACTTCCTAGCCCGTTATATATAGCAAACACTCTGTCACCATAAATTGAAAATTTCGTAAACATAAATTTTTCAAATAATTTGATATCCTAGTGTAATTATTCTTTAGCAATACCTGTGCGAGTTCGTGCAATGCAGAAGTCATACATAATGTGACCACTACTGGAATGTTCTGATCAATAAGTCCTACTAATACACCCTCATTCTGCACTTGTGCAACCTCAAAACTCCTAACCCTCACTTTGACAAATTGAAAAACAATTTTTTTATAAATAATAACAATAATATATAATTAACATAAAGAAAAAGGATAGTGAAAGTATATTTAATTGACATGATACAAATTATTGTTACTATTATAATTATATATTATTGTTATTATTTATAACAAAATATTTTTAGAAACATTTATCAACAATACCGTTCTTGTCTCTATGTATAAAAAAATTAAGAAATATTAATTTGTGCATTCTTTGCATTTGATATGCCTAAGAAATTGCTAAAAATCAATATAATTAACTTGTATATAAAGACATATCAAATGCAAAAAATGCACAAATTAATATTTCTGATTTTTTTTATACATAGAGACAAGAAGAACGGTATTTTTGATGAATGTTCTTTCTAAAAACTGTTGAGAAATTATGAAAAATAAAATAACTTGTATCGTGTCAATTAAATATACTTTCACTATCCTTTTTCTTTATGTTAATTATATATTATTGTTACTATTATAATTATATATTATTGTTATTATTTATAACAAAATATTTTGTTTTTCAATTTACCAAAGTGAGGGTTAGGAGTTTTGAAGTTGCACATGTGCAGAATGAGGGTGTGTTAGTAAGACTTATTGATCAGAACATTACAGTAATGGTCACATTGCGTATGACTTCTGCATTGCACAGACTCGCACAAGGATTGCTAAAGAATAATTACACTAAGATATCAAATTATTTGAAAATTTTATGTTTACTAAATTTTCAATTTACGGTGACAGGGTGCTATATATAACAGGCCAAGAAATCAGGCGTTAGAAGATTGACACGCTCTTTTGATTGTCGATTATGGCTACACTGCAGATGGACAACTATATTTCATTGTGAAGAATTCCTACGACACTTAGTGGGGAGATGAAGGGTATGACCGAACGGTTTCGCACTCTATGGATATCCGGTTCTATACTAGTTTTATTAGAATTTTGGCTTTCCCACAATGCTTAACAATTTCACTTTTATACCAATCTCAAACCTAGACGTAGACTTACAAAAACTATTTTATCAATGCAAACCCTTATGCTGTTTAGTTTGTGACATTCATTGCCGATAGATCTATTGATAATAATGATGTTTTTTTCTATTTTCAAAACTCGTGATGTTGCATAATGAAGTTATACTGAAGTCTTTGATTTGTTTATAAAATCAGAAAAAAAAAAAAGCAGAACAAATTATGCCCTGCGGTTTAAAAGGGATCATTTGAATCTCTTCAACAAAAAGAAAAACAAGGTAACAAAGGATTGAAATCACGATAAATGAAGATCTTCCACAAACTCTGCAATCAGATCCTACGTTCAGAAAATGGAGAACTAAAAGCACAGTGGTGAAGATATGGCTACTCAATTCCATCAATCCAGGCTTAGTAAGCAACTTTATCATATTTTCAAAGGCTTCAACTGTTTGGGATGGTATTGCTACATCATACTTCCATGGCACTGTTATATCACAAGTATGTGATCTCAGGAGAAGAGTAAGCAGACTCAAACGAGGAGGAAGATCGCTTAAGACATACTACAATAATCTATAAGGCTTGTGGAGAAATTGATCTTTGGCGACTAAATCTTATGGACGGTGATACTGATACACAGACAGTGGCAGAGCTAGGAATCTAGATAAACAAGGGTTAGATCTGCTTAGCAAATTTCTTGTTCCGCGATGTGTGTGACAAAAAAATGTATATATAATAAAAAAATTAAATTAAAATAAATTAATTAAATATTCGAGTACATATAGTAACACAAATTCATCTATGTTATGCTAATTACTTAAAACTTTTAATAGCAACAAAGACACGACCAAATGCAGATTTTTTTAAGGATGGGAACATGAAAAAGTACCTCAACATAATGATGAAGTCAGATCCACAACAACGTTCCAAATCTTCTATGATAACTGTGACTGGACTATCACCTTGTTCTCTCTATCATGTTGCTAAGATGAATATATCAGCTGCTTGCATGGAAGAAGAGCTTCAAAAACTTCCGTCAAAAAACACCTTGTAAGCAGAATAAACACTTTGTTCTCTCTAACTCCATATTTCTGGGCCAAAAAAAAACAGAGAACAATATCACTAAAGTTTTATACAGTGTTCCAGATTAAGCAGTATAAATATAAATCACACATACAGAGAATAAGAAGAATATAAAGAAAAAAAAGGTTGGAAATAAACAATATCATACAAAGCATGCATCATTTCTGTATTCCTATCTTTTCAATTACACTGGTTACGTCTGATTGCCAAAAACTTGGGAAGAATATATTCTTAACGCAGATTGTTAACGCAAGCATGCAACCATTTCAACTTTAATAAATTCCAGAAAACGTTGATCGCAACAAAAACTGTCATGAACAGAATAGCATGAACCAATTAGTCAGCTCAAGATCACTCTCCGAACCATCTTAGTAACATACATGAGACCGTAGTAGCATTGTGATCCGCTTTATAACTGAATTTCATATTATTAAACACATATATACAAAGAATCAAGAAACTTTAAATCCACCCAAATCAATTGACCTAACAATTATAATCATCTAAGTCTAACTAATTCAAATTCATAATAATAAAACTTAAATCCATTCAGTCACAAATTTAACAATCTTATACTATAATCAACCTAATTTAAATCACAATTTCATTAATAAATTATTCAACAATCTTAACCCTAAATTATATTAAAACTGAATTTTCTGAAAATATAGGGAGGAAATGAGGACGGCCTACAGATGGCTGTCGTCGGCGAAGGAGAACGAGGCTAGGCTAGGCTAGGCTAGGCTAGGCGAGGCGAGGTGAGGCAAGGTGGTGCGAGCACCGGTGGCGGAACAAAGATGAAGAATAGAGAAGAGAAGAGTTCAGAGAGGCACTGAACGAAAATGAAATGGAGTGGTTGTGTTGCGTTTTTCCCTGCTCTTTAAGACAGTCAATTTTTTGTCAAACCACAGGTGGTTTAAAAATAAAAAAACCCATCATCTTCAACAAGTCGCCATCTCGAGCATCTCCACGTCTCCACGCTCCCTCTAGGTCTTCAATGGCAACGACGACAGCCGGGGCTGGGTCAGTGGCAGAGCCCCCGCTTGAGGAGGGCTCCCATTGCTCTCCTTCGGCGGCAGCAAGGGTCAGGGCCCATGTTGGCCCTAACGTGGCTCCGCCACTCTCATTGTTTACATCGCTTTTAGTGAGCTGGCGTTCGTGCTTCCGATAAGCCTCGATTTGTTTTTTGTTCTCGAAGTGTTCGAAACCGGCGTTGTCGTCGCTTGAATATCCACTCCCAGTATTAGTTCGGCTTGTCTCCTCTTCATCAAGTTTTGGCTTCTTCATTGGCGACGGCGATTCAACGTTCAGGGAAGTTTCAGAAAGCATGTTGGTTTTCAATTTTTCTTGTGGTTGGCAGTAAATCGTGGTTTTGCTTTTCTATAGGCCAATTACAAAAGCAACTCGCTTTAAAAAATTAATTACATTCATTTCTTCACACTCAAATGGAACATTCTAAACCTATATGAAATGCCTACGGATGTTCTGATTTTCCAATCTAATCCTTGCGACACCCCTATCTAATTTGTAGTCCCTGTTTTTCATTATTCTTTTCATTTTACTCGGTTGACTTTCTCACATATAAGTTATTGAGGTAATTACCTTATAACTCCACTTTTACAATTATATTTTCTTTTATGTCTTACACTATATTAAAATTTTTTAAATGCTAAAAACAACATTATAATTTCTGAAATGTCTAAATATACAAAGGAAAGATGATAAAATACACGCACTATTTGAGAACCATTCTGATTTTCATTTTCTCTCTCCTTCTCTACTCGACTCTCCTCCTCTTCTTGCTCTTCCTCCTCCTATGTGTTGTGGATTACTTTCCCACATCCAAAGTTTGCATGGTCAAATTTAGTTTAATTGAGTTTTATCTTGCAAAGATACAAGTAAGAATTTTCTTCCCCATTCTTGGGGTTTTCTTATTGCAGAGACTTATCAATTTGATTTGTGCATGATGATGTCATCCCAGGTATGAAACCTTGCTGCATCACCTTTGGTTTTCTTTCCGTTTTACTTTTTGCTTGTCCTCATTTTTCCTTTTGTTGTTTTAGTACTTATTCGATTTGGACAAACGATTAGTTGTCTAAGATGCATCTGTTATTCTAAGGCTTATCATGTCTAAGTTTCAGATGCTTGGAGCAGAGATGGGTGTTCATCTTGAATTGTTTGTCACTGAAATTTCATCGATGAAGTAGATATGTACTTGTTTCATACTCATTTTGTATAATTGACCAAATAAATTTAAAAATATTTGTAAGATGTACTCACTTTTGTAAGTATTTGTTGGTGATGTACTTATTTTGTACTCATTTTTGTTCTTGTATGTACTCAGTTTATTGTGTTTTATTCTCTTTTTTGTATATGGAATAATGAGACTAGTTTGTTCTCGTTTGTACTCATTTTTCATATCTAGAATAATTAAACCAGTTTGTTCTTGTTTTGTACATATTTTGTGTAATCAAACTTTCTGGTGTGTAGTCAGTACGCAATCAAACTTTTGACGCGCTGTCAAAAGGTGGTTAAAATGTCAAATTTTAGCATTTTTGAAATTGCAATAAAAGAGTGGACATTTCTGTAGACATTTTGAATGCTCTTGCATTTTAGAAATTTAAATTGATTTTTTAAATTTTTCTGTAATTCTCCCTAAGCTATTTCTCCTTTTGTTTTAATTTATTTTAATCTTATTTGCCTTCCCAATTCTTTTATTTCATTATTTATTTGTTTTATTTCAATTTTGAATTATTAACTCAATTCTTTAAATCATCATGTATATTCTAAAACTTCTTTCGAAAATTGTGAGTAAATTTTTTACAAACTTGATAAATTTATATATATATAAAAAGATAACCTCAAGTAAACCTTTTGAAAAAATTCACCAAAACTTTAGAAAAATGAAAAAACAAAAAAAAAACTAAAATAAACATTTTAAATTTTTTTTACAAAATTTAAATTTCTTTTAAGACTAAATAATAAAAATAAACCTTCAATAAAATAGAAAACCTTTTTAAAACTTCAAAAAAATAAAGAAAACTAATAAACAACCTTAAATAGACCTTTCAAATTTTGAAACAACTATTACGAAGCTAATTATCAACCTTAACTAAACATTTTAAAAAAAATTAATTTTTTTATTCCACCGTTTGCAGTAACCAAAATATAACCATCATTACCATCAACTACATTGACAAGGGAAAATTTAACAAAAGTCAACATAAAATAAACTTTTAAAAACTTTTACCAATTTAAGTTTCGTTTAAAAACGAAACACTAAAAAAACTTAAATAAATATTTTGAAAACCTTTTGGAACTTCAAAAACTTAAAAATAACTAATAAACAACCTTAAATACACATTTTAAACACTTCAAATAAACTTTTCAGAATTCTAAACTATTATAAAAGTAATAATCAACCTTAAATAAACCTTTTAAAAACTTTCAAATTTTTTATTCCACTATTTGCAACAACCAATATATTGCCATTATTAACAATACTAAATTGACAAGACAGTGGGAGCGGCAGAAGAGGGTGGGAGCGGCGTGGTGGCTAGGGTTTGGGGTGGGTGGGGTGGGAGAGAGAGAATTGAAGAGAGAGAAAAATTTTAAAAATAAAACAAAAAATTAAAATTTACATAAAAATCAATGTAGCATTTTTAAAATCTAGTTTCAAACATGTGATATTTTTTAAAAACAAACATAAAAATTTTCATTTGTGTAGAATTGAAATATGTGGTGACATTTTTAAAAATGGTGGCACAAAAACAGACAATCTGTACAATTAGCACGATTAGTTTGTAATTGATGGTCCCGCCTGTAGTCGAGAATGTAATTATCCCTAACCTTAATATGCCAACATTCTACAAATACCAAATAAACAAATTAGATGTAAATCTCGAACAGGCGGTAAATTAATTGCACAACAATCAAAAATTGGATCAAAGCATGAGATTCATCTCAAGATAAAATTGCGGATAGTTTTGCATTTGCATTAACTGCATATGTCTGTATAGTAATGAATATTTGAATTCGGTGTCTTTATTATTTTAATTTTTGTTTTTGCTCTAATGAACAAGGGAACTAGTGTATCGATGAATTATATGTATGATTCGATAAGAGTGAATATAATTTCTATTTGATATTTGCAGTTTAAAGAACTATCTTTTATTAGGATTGCTATTTTTCTATTAATTTTTAGTCTTCAACATATTAAATTTTTGTTTCTAATGGATGTTAACAATTTATACTATATCGTGAGATTATGAATTAATCTGATGTTTAGGATGGCTCATGTTTGTTCCCAATAAATACTAATTTTTTATTTGTCACTATGTGATAAGACAATTAATATGAGATTTGATTTTTATACTCATATAATTTTTCTATTTTTTCAATTTAAAACAATCTTTTATTATAATGTGAAATATTTATAAGAAAATAAAAAGGAATCCAAACTATTTCAGAATCCGGGTATGTCCAGGTCCAACACCACAAATATCTTATTGGTGTGATGCTACTCAACTTAACATAAACTACATGAGCAAACTAAGCATTAAGAATGTTGTTAGATGCATCCCAAAACTCCATCTCCTCAGCACTTCATTCCTCTTCCTCATATTTCTCATATCAATCTTCCCAAGACGAATGTACAAATTAAAAAAGAAAAAAGTTAGCACGACTGTTCAATACCAGAAAAAAAAAAGATAAAGAGCAATAGAAAACCAATTGAATCAACAAATGCAAGTACAGTAAAACAGGGTTATTAGTAATCTGCAAAACATCAAATATAGAGATGCCAGTTTTAAAATTACATAAGATATATGTGAACTTACGATTCTTTTCACCTTTCGGCCACAAATGCTGCAAATTTATGTACTCCTTCTCAGATGAACCATAAAGCACTACAGCATAGTAAGTATTAGTCTGACCCAATTTGGGATCCACAGCCAAAAAAGTTATGCCATAGGTGCGACACTCCAATGCGTCCTGAACAGCCTTCACTATATTCACAAGCTGAAGCTGGGATTTTCCTTCCTACATATGGGAACATTTACTGGCATTAGCGTTTGTCATAAATATAACTATCTATAAACAGTAAGAAGAGAAAAATGCGACACACCCACCTGCCCCTCACTGTACTGATAAAGGGCAGAATCAATACACTTCTTAATCCTCTCATAATCTTCTTGATTATTGAAGTCAACAGGAAAAAGAATTTCTATAAAAAAAATATGGCGATATACAACCTCTATAAATTGGGTTAATATATAACCAGGTTGCCAAGTAAAAAAGAGACAGCAAAGAATCAAAAAACAAATGAATGTGCATACATTTTTAACCAAAATAAACATAAATAGAGGTTTCTTTTCTAATCGAACAATTGGTTGCAAATGAAATTACTTACAATCAGACTTATGTAGATGACTCCATCCTTTTCCGAAGTGACTTATTGATTGACTTACTAGTAATTTACCAGGTTTTACACTTCCTTCTGATTATTGCCAGATCTCTAAAGTTAACCAGAGATTCAGTAAGCATTAAGAGCATACATCAAAACTAAACACCAACTTGATAGTTTTTGTGGAAAACTATGAGGAACACAAAATGAGGAACTAATATCTTTAGTTTTTGCGAAGGAGGGCGTTTACACAACAGAACTTGATAGTTGTCCTTCCAACTAAAGTGTACATGCTAATACATATTTATAGCCATGACAAATTCTAGAGATTTCTTAACTAATCTAATAATAATGCATATCTCTTCAACTTTATAGAATATTATAGATTAAATGAGATATTCTTACAACAAAAAATATCATGCTTCCAACACGACTAATACCCTTGTAAAACTACCCAACATTCATGGACAGAACGTCATTTATGCTAAGACCAGCTTAAAACTAGAAAAGTTGTATGAAATAATACCTTTCTTTTGACATTTCCTCCTGAAAAGAAACATCTCCTTGTATTTCTTATCATGAGTACAAAATATATCAGTTTGATAAGTAGCAGAGAGGTTAGATATGGTATCCACAGCCTCAAAAGTTATGTAACAACGGCAATCAAACCAATGACACTTATTAGCCTTCTCAATCTTCACAAGTTGAAGCTGGGACTTTGCTTTCTACACCACGAACAAATAAATATTCGAAAGCAAGGTTATTGTAAACATAATTACAATTAGTCAGTAATTAAGAAGAGAAAAACGCATACCATGAGCCGATTGTATTCAGCAATAGAAAAATCAGTACACTCATGGATAAACTCCAACTCTTCTGGGTCATCAAGATTACAGGGCAAAGTGCGGCTTCCTATTATCCTACGAAACTTCCGCGGAATAAAATCTATCTCGAAACCCTAGACATCAAACAATAATATTATCGCTTCATATACCCACATAGATATAAAACAACCAATTGTCAATATATTACTGATTACATCGCTTTCATACACCTGGCGTCCATACTTTCGATATTCATCGATTTGTTCTTGGTTCTCGAAGTGTTCGAAACCCTCGTCGTCGTCTCTCGAAGTACCGCTCCGAGGAGAATTTGGGCCGGTTTCCTCTTCATCAAGTTTTGGCTCCTTCAGCGGTGATTCGACTATCGGAAGAGTTTCAGACGGCATGTTGCTCTTCTTATGAAAACCGAATCAGACATTCAGACGTAGGAAGACAATTTTACGTAGGAGTGTATAAGATTTACTTCTTGGGGCTGCCAATAATTTAGGGAACCTTACTTTTAAATTAAATTAAATTAAATATTAAATATATTTTTTAAAAAAAAAGAGTGTATAAGATTTTTTTATTTTGCAAAAAAAAGAGGAACAAAAGTCCAAAACAATTATTTTACCCTTCAGATCCAACTTGTTGGAGCTAAATATTAAATATAATTAATATTTAACATTCTTAAAACACCTAATAGTCAAACTACCTTATGAATCGTGTACACATGTGCACATCTACCGTATGAATAGTGCATAGAAAAAATTTAACTTACTAAGGGATTGTTTGCTGAATTTGTGGGACTTAATAGCAATCTTAACTTAAGTCTGTTAATTCCTTCCGAGTAACGGCTCCTGGAGAAAAGAGTCAACATTTACTCCTAGCTGTGATGTCTGCAGCACTGAATTAGAGACCAATCTTCATTGTTTCATTTCTTGCAGATTTGCGGTCGATGTCTGGAAGGTTGCTGGTATGTATGGATTTGAATTTAGTGCTGGTTACTTTTGCAGCTGGTTGCAATTAATGTGAACAGATTGTCGATGGATTTGATTGGTTTATTGTGCATGTTGTGCTGGGTCATTTGGGGAAACAGAAATGGCGCCGTTTGGGAGGGAGGTTCTAGATGAGGTTGAGATTGGAGAAACTTCGTTTGCAGGAATGGATTATTGCTTGCCTCTCTTCTTCTTCTTGTACTGGGTTTGGAGGAGTTGTTCGGTACCCTTCTAATAGGTTAGTTGTTGGCTTTTCACAAAGAATTTTGTGATGTCTTGATCCGAAGCTGGCGGAGATCTGGTGCATTTGGGAAATACTGAGTTGGATGAAAGAGTTGAAGGTGGGCAGTTTTGTGCTTAAGTTGGACTTTATGGCGGCAGTAAATATTACTTCCCGTCCCATAAAAATAAGTTATTTTTTCTTTTATATTTGTGTCAATATGTAGACTTATTTTTTTTAATATTAATAGTTATATTATATTTTACTATATTGTCTCTACTTTTGTTAATTATTATTAGATAGTTACAAATATATTTTTGAAAATCTCTAATAAAATTAATAACTTAATTAATTTTTTTAATACATGTGAAAAAAATATTGTAGCCTATGTTTGTGGGATGGATGAAGTATTTCCAAAAGCGAGGGAAACTTGCACTTTCATATGATTGCTGAAGAATGTAATGATTTAGTAAATGATCTCCATAATGTAACATTATGCTATATTGCTAGATAGGAGAATCAACTGGTCCGTCATATTGCCTGCTGTTTCTTCACCCGAAAATAAGGTTTAGGGAGGCCGTTTGATGCTTTACTTTCCTCCACCTTATTACAATGTGTATCTGGTCGATTTCTTATAATGAAAGTTTTTATTCCAGAAAAAAAAACATAAAAGTCATAGTGAAGAGTGTATTACATAAAGCTAATTGCATTTTCCAGTGCATGTATAGGGTTAGTGATTATTTGTCCCAACACAGCTGCATGAGCAAAACTACAAATTGAGAAAGTTGTTAAATGCGTCCCAAAACTCCATCTCCTCAGCACTTCATTCATCTTCCTCATGTTCAGTAAAATCATCTTCTCATGAACAACGTATAATAAACCAAGAAGAAGAAGAAGAAGAAGTTAGTACGACAACAGTAATAATCTTTCTGTATAGCATGACTACCCCTATAAATTCACCAACACATAATCAACTTGCAGAGTCAAAGTGACAGCGAAGGATTAAACCCAACTATATATGCACCCAATTATAAACAAAGCTTTATTTTCTAAACAAACACTTGCAAATGCAATTGCAGTAAAAATAAACGAATGATTGATTTAGTAGTAATTTAGCAGGTTTTATAAATCATTCAAATTATTTCTACATCCGTCAAATCTGAACGATATTTAATCAAAACATTAGGAGCATAAACCTAATAAGCAATAAGAAGATTCATCTAAGAAGTATTACTGCCATCAAATCAATCTCCTAATTAAGACTTCTACTGCAGTTAAATTTATACATTTAGCATCTTCGGGCAATATATGTGTTGTAACTAGTGGCAGAGCCAGAAATAATCAGACGTTGGGGCGGATTTCTAGTGCTAGGATGAACTTCTAGGGCTAACAAAGTCAGGGTAAAGGGGACGAATACCAGTGAGACACTACACTTCCTCAATCTACAAAACATCAATTATAGAGATGCCAGTTTAAAATTACATAAGATATGTATATATGAACTTACGATTCCTTTCACCTTTCGGCTACAAGTGCTCCAACGTTATGCATTCCTTCTCAAGTGAACCATAAATCACTGCAGCACAGTAGGTATTAATTTGATCCAATGAGGGATCCATAGCCAAACAAGATATGCCATATGTACGACACTTCATTGTGTCCTGAACAGCCTTCACTATATTCAGAAGTTGAAGCTGGGGCTTTCCTTCCTACATATGGGAACAAATGCTGGTATTAGGGTTGTCGTAAATATAACTATATGTTGGTAATTGATTAGAAAAATAATTATGAAGAGTGTTTTTGGTATTGTAACGTGACAGTAGACAAATTTAGAAAGGTAGCAAAGTTATTGTTAGTAGTAGGATAAAGATTTCGGGAGCTAGTGATTTTAAAAAATATAGTATTTATTGATTGGATTGTTGGACTTCTTACATAGACTTAATTACATACTATGAGAGCATTACATGCATATTTATAATGGGGTGTAATGTCGGTTTCAATCAACCGACTTTGATTTTTTTTCACCTATTCTAGATTTCTCTAAAAGTAATTTTCAACTAATCCTAATATTTTAGTCAACAATTATCTTCTACTTAACTCGTAAACTAGAAAATTCTAGATAATTGAAAAAATGTGTAGCAATTTCTAACACTCCTCCTTGGTGCACATTTCGATGACTCCGATCATGTCTCGAAGTAGCTCGAACTTTCCTCTTGGTAGTGCCTTGGTGAAAACATCGGCTTTTTGTTCTTCGGTCTTGCAATATTTGGCTTGAATCTCCTTGTTTGCTTCTGCTTCTCTAATAAAGTGATATTTGATGCTAATGTGTTTAGTCTTGTTATGATGAACTGGATTCTTTGTCATTGCAGTTGCTGATTTATTATCTCAATAAATTTCTGTAGCTTCACTTTATGGTTCTCCCATGTCTTCTAATATGCGCCGAAGCCATATAGCTTGACTTGTAATCATTGTCGCCGCAATGTATTCTGCTTCTGCTGATGATTGAGCAACTGTTGCTTGCTTTTTCAATGCCCAAGAAAATATTCCTAAGCCTAGAGTGATGCCTATCCAGAAGTACTCTTCATGTCATCAATTGATCCTGCCCAAGCACTATCAGTGTAACCAACCAATCTTGAGTTAGGAGTAGAATTGTACCATATACCATAGTTCTTCGTGCCTTGCAAATATCTAAGTATTCGTTTAGCTACTCCATAGTGAACTTTGCTTGGATTCTGCATAAACCTTGATAGTAGACTGGTGGCATGCATAATATCTGGTCTTGTAGCTGTCAAATAAAGTAGACTCCCAATAAGACTTCGAAACTGTGAGTTGTCTGCTTTTGGTGTGTCATCTTCCTTACGAAGTGCTTTGTTGCTCTCTAGCGGAGTTGTAACTGTCTTGCATCCTTCCATCTTGAACCTTTTTAAGAGACTTTTAGTATACTTCTTTTGAGAAATAAAAACTTCATCTTTTTTTTAAGTTATCTCAATCCCAAGGAAGAAGTGCATTAGACCCAGATCAGTCATTTCAAACTTCTTCATCATTTCTGCTTTGAATTCCTTGATCATCTTCTCATCATTTCCTGTATAAATGAGATCATCAACATATAAGCTATTAATGAGAGTTTTGTCCGCACCTTGAGTATGGATGTAGAGTGTTGGTTCACTCTTGCTCCTCCTGAATTCTTCCTTGATGAAAAAATCATCAATTATGCTGTGATACCACTGTTGGTAATTGATTAGAAAAAATAATTATGAAGAGTGTTTTTGTAACGTGACAGCATACAAATTTTAGTAGTCGGATAAAGATTTCGGGAGCTAGTGATTTTAAAAAATATAGTATTTATTGATTGGACTGTTGGACTTCTTACATAGACTTAATTACATACTATGAGAGCATTACATGCATATTTATAATGGAGTGTAATGTCGGTTTCAATCAACCGACTTTGATTTTTTTTTTTCAATTATTCTAGATTTCTCTAAAAGTATTTTTCAACTAATCCTAATATTCTACTCAACAATTATCTTCTACTTAACTCTTAAGTAAACTAGAAAATTTTAGATAATTGAAGAAATGTGTAACAATTTCTAACACTATAAATAGTCATTAAGAAGAAGAAAATGCGACAGACCCACCTGGAACTCAATGTACTAAGAAATAGCAGAAAGAGTGCACTTCTCGATCCTCTGATACTCCTCTCGGTCATTAAGATCAACTGGAAAAAGAAGGAAAAAGAATGCCTATAAAAACTATGCTATTACAACCTCTATAAATTAAGTCAAAATATAATCAGGTTGCCAAGTAAAAAAGAGCCAGCAAAGAATCAAAAACAAATGGATGTACATACATTTTTAACCAAAATAAACACTTGGTTTTGTTTTCTAATCAAGCACTCGGTTGCAAATGCAATTACTGACAATTAGATCTATGTAGACCACTCTATCCTTTTCCGAAGCGATTGATTGATTGATTTACTACTAATCTAGTAGGTTTTAAACATCATTCGGATTATCGCGCGCCACATCTCCAAAATTAACCAGATATTGAATAAACATTAGGAGCATATATCAAAACTAAATACAACCTAATAAATGCTTATTCTGAGAAATGTTACCCTACTCAAATCATGCCACTGATTAAAATTCTGTTTTTCACTTAAATGTAAACATATAGCATCTAGTCAGATCAAAAAAAATACATATTTACTGCATCTGCTGGCATTGTGTGTTGCATCACAATACGTGGAACTAATAACTACATATCTTTCCGACTAATAACAGTATAAAACTACCCAACATTCATTAACAAAACGTCAATAATGCTAATACCAGCCAAAACTATAAAATTTTTATGAAATACAAAATAATACCTTTCTTTTGACCTTTTCTCCTGATGAAAAACATCTCCTTGTCTTCCTTACCACAAAATATTTCAGTTTCGTAAGTACCAGACTGTTTAAGAACGGTACCCTTAGCCTCAAAAGTTATGAAAAAAACGTAATTAAACTTATGTTGCTTATTAGCCTTCTCAACAGAAATTCAAGCTGGGACTTTGCTTTCTACACCATGAACAAATAAAGGAGCAAGGTTATTGTAAACATAATTACATTTAGTCAGTAATTAAGAAGAGAAAAATGCATACCATGAGCCGATTGTATTCAGCAATAGCAAAATGAGTAGACTCCTGGACAAGCTCCGACTCTTCTGGGTCATCAAGATTACAGGGCAAAATGCGGCTTCCAATTCCAGAACGTAACGCCCGCGGAATAAAATCTATGTCGAAACCCTAGAGATGAAACTGTCTCTTAATATACACATACATATGAAACAACCAATCGTCAATATATTACAACTTACATCACTTTCATTGAGCTGAAGTTCATATTGTCGACATTCCTCGATGAGGTGTTTGTCCTTTACGTGTTCAAAACAGTCGTAGTCGTCGTCGTCGCTGGAATTTCCACTCCGAGGAGAATTTCGGCCGGTTTCCTCTTCATCGAGTTTTGGCTTCTTCAAATCGGCTGCTGCATGGTACTCTTCTTTGGATATATATATATACTTTTTTTTTGGTGATGTGCAAAAATAGGCAAGAAATCAAAAATCATTTCACAAATACAACATTTGAAAAACATATTAAAAATGAAAAAAATGGAATAAAATATTTAGAAATACAACAGTTTGACTGCGTTTTGACCAAATCATTTAAAATAATGAAAAAGAGTACAATCAGAATACAACCCGAGTACAGAGTACAACTAGAGTACAAACCAGAGTACAAAGTAGTGTTATGAATGCTCTGTTGACCATAAAAGAACTAGTACATATAGAGTACAACCCAAGTATATATCGAGTACATGTGAAGAACAACATAAGTACAATTAGTATAACAACAAAAATAAAACTTTTTTTACTAGTATAATAGAGTACATGTGGACTACAACACGAGTACAAAAAACAAAAAAAAGAACAAAAATACACAATAAAACACCAACAAAATATAGTACAAAACCAAAACATTTATGTTTGCTTTGTTATTAGAGTACAACACAAGTACATGTGGAGTACAAAGTCGAACAAATGAGAATAAATCATAAATATTAAATCAAAACGAGTACATTAAGAGTACGAGACTGATTTAGTAATTGGTAAACTCTTCTCTCTCCTTTCTAATATTTTTTATTCACACATATTATATAATAGCAAGTTCACACAGTGAGTACAATTCACTAAAAAAATGCTCACATAGTGAGTACAAGTTGTTTTTTTGAATTTTTCTATAACGAGAAAAGAAAACATTAGATCAAAATAAGAAGAAAAAACGAATACATAACAAGTACATGTGGAGTACATGAAGTGATGAAAAGGTGGAGGTCCAAGGGCAGACATCATTACAGCCAGCTCTACCACAATCACCATCCTTCATCACCACCGCCACCAAAACGATAAACCCATCACCACCAAAACAAATCTGCCACAACGACAAACCAATTCAATCGCACATGAAACACACCCATACCCTAACAACCGCCATTCCTCTTGCATTTCAATTACGGCAGCGGCGACATCATCGAATCTCCACCAGATCTCTCTCTCTTTCTCACGGCGAGAAGCACGGTTACAAATTCATTATCGTCGCCTTTGAAAATCAAATCTTGGCTGCCATCGAAAAAGATATGTCCTCATCGTCGTGGTGGTTTAATCTCTCCCTCTGCTCACATGACGTCGGAAGTCCAAGGAGGAGAATGGAGATGGAGGTAGAGAAGGAAAGGAAGGAGAGAGAGAGAGAGAGCGAGAAAGAGTGACAGAGAAGAGAAGTGGGGCGAGAGAGGACAGAGAGAGCAAGGCGATGAGAGAGAAAGAAGAAAAGAGGAGTGAGGCGAGAGAGGGATGAGATGAGAAAGAGAGAGGAGTGAGGCGAGAGAACAGAGAAAACGTGATGAGAGGAGTGAGTGAGAGGAGAGAGAAACTAAAAAAATATAAATATTGTGTCATTTGTGAAATAAAAAACATGGCTGCTACATATCAGATTAGATAATCCCCTTGTGTGTTATTTGTCAAATCAAAATGATACAAAATGACATTGGGTGTAAATTCCTTTTTTTTTTTCTTTTTTCTTTGGGTTGGGGGATCATGGTTAAAATTACTTGTCAATTATTTGGTAGGTTTTTTGTTAATCACTAATTTCCTCCCTAAAGTTTTGCTAAATATGCATTTCAGTCAATTCACTGTTAATACCC
>CAODLS012225199.1:0-16177 GCA_948243855.1 Flueggea neowawraea | reverse complement strand
TTCATCTAGATTCTTTGGAACCTGGCCATTTTCATAAGGTTCCGGACCATGCTCAATGTGCAAGCTGTTACTCTGCATCTCTTTTGCTGTGGTTTGGTTTGGTGTATGTTGTGTAAGGAAGCCAAATTTGTGTGAACGGGTTTTAATGAGAAAGAAGAGGAAGAGGCCGTGAATAATTAATTAAGATGACCCTAAAAGTGACACAGTTGGGTTTAACCAAAGAAAGAAAATGGTGATGACCAACTATGACCAACCGAGTCAACAAACAGAGTGTTTGTAAATGTACAAGCTGTGCCACATCCGTACAAAACAGAGTCGCCTATGAGCTATGCATAGAGAAATTCTTGACCTATTTTGTTCTATTATACACTAAATAAATTAATAAATATTATTTTTTAAATATTAAAATAATATTTTTAAATCAATATATAGTGAATTTTTGACCATTTTTGTTGTATGTGTCTCTATACATAATAGGCCTTCAAATAATTTATTTATTTATTTTTTAAATAAAATTTATTAATTTATGTATCACTTATTAATTTATTTAATATTATTTATTGAAACATACATCAATAATATGCAAAAAAAATTATATATATAAAGTAAACTCCAGCAACGCAACAAATTATATAATATAATGATATTGAAATCATTTAATAAAAAAATCATTTTTGGTAAAAGTTAATATTAAAAATAAAGATATGAGGTGGTATTTTTTTATAAGTTGTTTTATTTTTATTCTTATTATCGTCATAGTTAATTATAGTATTAATAACTTATAAGCTTATCGACATAGGCGGATCTGCATATGGACCAATAGGGCCCGAGCATATGTGTGTTTTGGGATTTGAATGGATTTGCATTTTTGTTTAATGTAGACAAGTTATTTTGGAACTGGAACCGACGAACTAAACCGAAATTGGACGGGTCAAAACCGATCAAAATCAAAACTGAACTGGAACCGGAGGGTTACGGTCTAGGTTCTGGTTCCACCTCTCTGAAAAACATCGAACCACCGGTTTGAACTTTTTTTTTTTTATTTTTTTCAACTCTATAAATTAGAAATATTTGGAATAAAATATATTATTGATACTATAGTGAATTATTGAATATAATAAAATTTACAAACCGGGGAAAAAATGACGGGATAAAATAAAGGATTAAAAATAATTTTTTTTTTAAAAAAAAAAGAGAAACCAAACAGGAACCGAACATACGATTGAACCGGTCAAAACTGAAACCGAATCACATCGGAATCGGATCAAACTGTGGGAACCATGGTTTGGTTACGATTCCCTCATTCCAGAAATCGAAATCGTTGGTTCCAAAACCGGGAACATGTCTGGTTTAATGTTTTGGTAGAGCTGTGCTTGAAGGTCTGTGCGTTCCGATTTCTATGGTTTGAGAATCATTTGAGGTAAAAAAGAATGATCATTTATTCAATTTTGTTGATTGTTAAAACTAGATTGATTGTTATTGAATGTGAATTTTGATTTAATTGGTTTGATCATTCATCCAATTTTGTTGATTGTTGAAATTAGATTGATTGTTAGTGAATGTGAATTTTGATTTAATTGGTTTGACTTGTGTATTGCATATAGTTGTGAATTGTGGATGTTTTCCATGCTGTAATGTATGAATTCCATACGAGTTCCGAATGAGCTAACAAACCAACAATGTCTGGATTGAGATAAATAAAGAAAAGGTTTGATTTAATATCAATGGTGTTGTTAGTTGAGATTATTTTTTGTAGATAAATTAGTTTGAGTGTGTCAGTGATGATGTATTGATGATTTCTTTCATAAGTTTATTAGATTTGAGTGGTATACTAATATTTTGATATTTTCGAATTAAGTGTGTAAAAATAATTGTATGATTACAATATATATTTTAATATTTTTGTTTAATTTAATGTAATTTATATATATATATATATTATTTTTGTCGTACATAATGTATATCCAAATTTTGAGTAAGTAGATTCAGACCATATTTAGCCGAAATTTTGAATATATCACTACTCATCGGTACATTGCTTAGGTGTTAATAAATGTGAAATTTAGTAGTAGCAAGATTTATCCACCATACATGGAGGTAGTGTGTGGTTGTCTCGGAACCCTTAATGGCCCCCATAGGTTTTTCCAAGAAAACAATTTGGTTTTTTATATGGTCCATCCATGTAGAGAAGTTTTTATGGTTAAGATGCATTTGAGAAAAAAATAGATGGTACTACAATGAAGATTTAAAAAAATTATTAAAAATTTGAGTTACTTAATTTTAATTACTTAATTTTAAGAGTGATTATTTAATTTAATTTTAAAAATTATTTAATTTTAGATGTCAGTATTTAATTTGCTCATTGATTATTTAATTTTGATCAATTATTTAATTTTATAATAAATTAAGTAATCATAATTATTACTCAATTATTATTAGAGTTTCTTAATTTAAACATCTGTTATTTAGTTTACTAAAAAAAAATTAATAAAAATTTATTTTAGAAGTTAAATTTATTTTAAAAATTTTTATTGTAGTACTAATCGAAAAAGTTTGGCAAAAAATCTTTGAAAGTGCCACGACATTAATGATCTCTCTCACACTTTTTGAAAGTCGGTGTCTTTTTAGCGTGTCGGACGCGGAGGAGAAGGGAAGGGGAAGAGAGTCGAGAGTCTGGTATCAGAAAAGTTTGTCACTTCCAAATTTGAGCACAACACGTAATGGTTTCAATGGATTCTAGTCAAATCACACATCATAATAATGTTTTTGCAGCTTAATATGCCATTTTTAGCATGCTTGTACATGCCATTTTTAGCATGCTTGTACATGTGTAACAATTCCACTACATTTTTATTGTAGTATTATGTTATTTTTTTAGAAATCAGAACAAGAAATATAAAATATAGAACTCTTTCTGAACTAAACAAGCGTACTTGATTTGATTAGTAGTGTTTTTATTTTATAATACGTGGTAATATTCTCTAATTTAAATCAGATAATATACGAAGTCAATTCTACAATTGTCAAAAAATTATATATTATACTCATATACCCTAAAAGATATCTGATATATTACTCATAAATAATTTAACAAATCATTTAATCTAGCTTTTGGTCGCCACCGACTAGGGTTAATTTTTAATGAAATCGTCATCTCATATATCTACTAGTAAATCCAAACATAACACGATTGTTTTTGATGGATTTTTTATATGATTTTATCGAAGTTATCCGTAAAATCAATCTGAAAATTGGTCGAATAGTCCAAATCTAAGTCCTACAAAGAAAACAATAATTCAACTTTCATGGCTAGTACATATTGGTGCCATGTAGGTAGCCATATTCGTTTTGGGATTGCTTATGCAAAGCATTAACACATAGACAAGAATCAATTTATTAGATAACGAGACAATTTTCAAGTTCATACATATTATTAAGGCATAATATATATATATATATATATTATATAAAATTAAGTATCTCACATTATCTATTGATTTCATTGATTTATAAGTAAGTGGTAATTCTCTCTTCTTAAGGTATTTTTGAAGGTGAGTTAGACTTAATATTAAGATATTAAACAATATCCACGTATACATGTTACGTGGACAACATTCCATGATAAATTGTGATCAGAATGGCTACTATTCTGGACATGGATAACGACGGCAGGCCAAACCGGTCACAAATTCCGCCTACCATTACCCGACTTCTTCTTTGTCGCCATTTTCTTCAATTTGCTAACTTGTTCTTGCAGGAGATTGGAAAATTATTTATCTTGGACTTACCTTGTAACAATCAGATTGCTAAATTGAAATTCACTCTTTGTTCTTTTTTCCCTCCAGCAGGGAGCAGTCACGGGTTGCCGCGTCGTAGAATGTGGCAGTTGGCAACTTTGTCTTTTAACATGTCCGATCTCTTGACATTACATGAAATAATAACATTTTTTTGTTAAAAAAAATAATAATCAAACCTCTCACGAACTAACCTAGAGATGTTGGTCTAGCGCGGAAGAGGTACCACAACCCTCCCAAGTCCCAACCCATTTAGGTTGGCTTCGCAGGGAAGCAACGACACACGTATGCATACTTTCAGCTCAACGATTAGAGATAAGAAAATTCGTCAGATAATGTATGGTTGGTACTTCCAGATTTTCATTTTAACTCAGACCATCAATTTGAATGGTGAAATTTCACTTCAAAAAAGTTACAAAGAGTTAATTCTGACATCACCCCAAAAAAAACTACAAAATGTATAATTAGCTTTCTTATTTGTTATTGCATCTTAACTCAACAATAAATTTGGTACTACAAATTAAATACGTCGAGGTTTTACTTGTAAAAAATAAATAAATTGCGGTTTTCAACTAATTATAGGGTTTTCATACAATTAGACTTTTTTTTAAGTAGTTTAGTATGACTTCATTGACCACAAATATCCAATTCCAACAAAGATTCAGTGAATTATGATGGGATCATGCCCCGTCTAAATTACATTAGGAATTAAATCAGATGTCTTTATTAAATAATGGGCAACTCAATTCACTGATACCATTAATTTCAGTGTACCAAGATACAACTGGACTTTATAATACTTAAAATCTTGTGCTTTTTACAGATTGTTTAGGAGGAGTGTTTTGATTGGAATAAAAAAAAGTTATGGGAAGTTTAAAAAAATTGGCATTTGTTTGAGAGAATTGGAAGGGTTTGATAGAAGAGTTTAGAAGGGTTATCATTTGTATTAATTTTGATGAAGTTAATAACACTTCAAATTGGAGTGTTCCCGTGGGTTTCATGGAGGGGAGAGAGGAAAACAAATTTGTTTAGTCAATTATATCCTAATATATTACTTTAATACCTATTTTACCCTAATGTTATGAAGTCTTTCACTTTCTTTGCTTCGCAAATCTTCAACGTGTTCTTTTTACTACAAAAGAAGAAAATTTTTCTCCAATTCCTAGCAAAAAGCAACAATTTTTTTATGATTCTTTCTCTGTAAGTATTCCTATTCTGCTTGTATTTTGGTGTTGATACCCGGCGTCTATATTCTACTGTGGTTGAATTGGTTGTTGACTTGCCTTGAATCTACTGTTGGCGTCTGCAATTTATTGGAACCTCAACGGGAATGTTTTGTTAATATCACAGGAATATATTTAGAATATAATTATTCAACCCATCATAACCCTTCCATTCTAAACAAATATAATTATTTATTAAGCTTTCATTTACGATCCGTTACGACAGATTTATCCCAAACAAACTAATTTTTTTTATAAAATATTCCATTCCTATCTAATCCAATCCAATTCAATCAATTACTAACACTTCAAATTCATTCCCACCATTTCTCCTAAACAGAGTATTAAGATATGTAGAAGGAACAAGAACAACTTTCATATGCTTTTAGATAAGGTAGTTTTATAAACTTCAGGGCAATGAAAGGAACTTGGAACGCATACTTTAATTTATAAACTAATAATATCCGCACTTAAGGCTGCTAAGAAGAATAAGAACCGTTAATATCCAACTCCGAGGACCTGACAAGGATTCAGAGATATGTTGGCCATTCGCAGATTTTTGACAAAACAAATATATAATATAATATAATTGCTACTAATTATTAAGGTTTAGGTTTTTTCTATATGTTTATTTTGGTTTTTCTTTGCATGGCTTGATATTAAATGATCATAAGCGTGAAGAATTCCCACCACAACTCTCGTCCCTCTCCCTGCGGCGGGGGTATCGTGACCACAAGAATCACGTCTTGAGTTTCGTCGCTTATTTCACATTATTGTTTTTACACACCCAGCTTTAATAAAACATGGCTAGGGCCTAGGCTTGACTTGATTTAGAGGACAAATAATTATGTCACACCAAACAGTACTATAATGTCACAATATCAGGCATTATTGGCGACCCCCTTTTATGACAAACGTTGGACACATATGTTCATGAGTTCATTATAGGCGACACATTGTATGAAAACCCTCATGTAGTTGTTAATTTAAGCAAAACTTGGACTAATAAATAAACGTATGAAATGGTGGGCATGAGCACGACAAAAAACATTAAATGTGAAACCAAACATTTTCCATGAAAATGAAACCAAACAAAGCTCGAGAGTATCTTATCGTAATTTTATTTTCATGGCTCCACATTATGAAATGGATAAAGAATTGATGACATGGGTCCTTCAAGATCAGCAAGTGCGTGCCTTCACTGGATTAATGTGACTGCTGTTCCATTGAGGTCACAAGTTTGCATCGAACCCAACCCCTTACAAGTCACACAGATCAAACAAAACAAGTCACAAATGATCAAAACAAAGGATTAGCATGAGACAAGTTTTTTTTTTTCTTGTGGTTTTCTTACATGATACTTATCGATCATATCTTCCATATTACGGGACCACAGTTTCTGATCAAGTTGTCAAATTATTGTTTTGTAATTGTTCATGTCTCCTTTCAGTCATCTTTAAGTGTCAATCTAATCACCACTAAAGCAAAGCTTTTTTGAAGTGTTTCTGGTGTTGCAAGATTGCGGAGATTTTATTTTGTGGAGTAAATTAATCAAAACTTTTGCTTTTAAAAGGTTGATTGTTAGTGGATTCAAAAAACAAAAAGTTGATTGTTAGACTTGTGACTGACTAACTTATATACTATGAAGTCAACGACAAAGTCATCTCGGTTGTTTTATTCCCTGAATACAATTAAATGGAGAGTAATTTTGGATTAAAATAGAGAATTGACTAAATTAATAACATATAATTAAAAATTATACCAATTACACAGTGATCATAATATAATGAATGCTTATAAAACAATTTTTTTTGGAAGTGGTCTGGATTGGTTTGACATGGAGACCCTGGCCGCACAACAATCCAAATACAATGAGATAGGGTTTTGGTTCCAAATATTCCTTTTTGATGCTTAAGTTATAGTATAGGTAGTGAAGATGTGAAGATAGATGAGATGAAAAATGAATAATCCTTCAAGATGAGAGTGTAGAGAAATATTTATACATTAAGAGATTTACAAGGCAGCTTGAAGCGTTTATCAACTGTTAGTGACTTGTGCTTAGTAAGGAGTTCACTCCATTACCAATGAGTTTATAGTTCATTGATGATTTTTAGTATGAGTTAATGTAGATAAAAAAGATAGCTACCCTTGACTACAAAAAAAATGTATCGTTTTCTAAAGTTTTAAATCCAACCTCAATTTATTTTTGAAAAAAAAAGTGAAAAACATTTTTTCTCACAATAAAGTAGATACTCGATAGTGCCACACATGATCTATAACATGGAGGCGATTTAGGGATATCATTCATTGATTTGAAAATCATGAATTTCATCCCACACAAAGTTTAATATAATGAATTAATTTTCAAATAAATCAAAATAAAACATTAAAGTTAAATAAAATTCTAAATTAACATCAACAATCCAAACTAAAACATCAAGAAAGGTT
Source organism: Flueggea neowawraea (assembly GCA_948243855.1). Taxonomy (NCBI): domain Eukaryota; kingdom Viridiplantae; phylum Streptophyta; class Magnoliopsida; order Malpighiales; family Phyllanthaceae; genus Flueggea; species Flueggea neowawraea. The sequence goes on along the minus strand of CAODLS012225199.1, from coordinate 8,712 downwards.
AGGTTTGGTTCGGTTTTTGAATGGATAAAACTATGGTCAAACCGAACCTTTTCAGTTTTTAGAATTCTACATCTACATCCATCTATTTTCTTTCAGTTTTACCTTCGATTCGGTTCAAATTGGGTTGGTTCGGTCGGTTTTTTGGGTCAACTGACTTTTTTATTCACCCATAGTTCAAGCTAATCTTGCAAGGCAATGAAAGGGTTAGAGAGGGCTCAGGAGGTTGTGGGAATCTGAGGCATATACACGCAAAGAAAAATAAAATTTTTTGTCTATGAATTCCATCAGGATCCATGCAATACAATAAAACCAACTAGGGAAGACACGTTTATCTTACTGATTTGCAGTGGAAAACGTGAGAGATTGCTACTGGATTGAGTCACAGATGTTGCAGATCATCAACGCCTTCTACCAGTATCACACAAACGATCTGGTAATTAGGTTGGTGTGCTAGCACCATTCGTAGTACACTCTCCTAGCTTATGTTACCTCACTGATTTTAGCGGCTTTTAGATGGCATCCCGAATTAGGGTGTATTAGATGCCTATTTATGGACTCCACAAAACCCTATTCCTAGTCAAAGACATTCTTTCCTTGTGAAAACGAATTTTAATATGTTTTAAAACCTTTTAAAACAAATTATGTCATTACTTTATCTAGCATACATTTTAAAATAATTATTCAATTAATTGTATTTAAAATGTCTGTATAAATTATTAGCAAGAGATAACATCAAAGACATAGTTCATTCAGTTCGTTCTAGTGTGTGACCATGTGGGTCTGCTCAACATTGGCAGTAGGCCTAAATCACTCTTTAAGTCCACAAGTCATAAGCGGGCTCTAGCAAGACGTTATGACTACCTAATTTGAGCGAATTCGATGACTCGACAAAACCTAATCTACAATACAATATTTAGTCATTTTGTCACACGATATCTCGATAATGCATAAAGTATGTATCACATCATCTTTATATAGTTTAATCAAATATTTCTTGATTCCCAATTAGACTGACCAAACAAATGATAATGATAACCCCTATCAATTTCATTCAAGCACGACCATATATTTCATCAGTTTTATTTGTCAAATGGCCAAGAGATATCTCACTCAAATAAGAGAGGGACAAATTCCTTCATTGTTACTCACATTACTCCGGATGATTTACCACATGCCCAATTATATCTCGTTTACCATCCTATTACAGATGATGTTGACCTATATCAAAGCATGCAGCTCCTTATGTAGGAATCTATAGTAAATTCAGGTCTAAAGACTTAAATATTATAGTACTAATGACATATTCCATGTAGTATTTCTCATAGCGGGTCAATCCAATATCATGTTCCCAACATTTATTTATGTTATAAATGACATCTCATATCCATGATCAGTAAAACATGATCATCCCTCAAATACGCACTAGTCTTGCTTCATTATTATTCCTATGAAAATGAATGACCATGGACAATTTAGAATAATATTCTTTCACCTTAAAATTTTACTATTAAATCACGCACTTAATAATATAAGACAAAATTAAATATTCATAAATATTTTTATTAAGTTAAAAAATAACAAGATAATAAATAAAATACCATATATATTAATAAAAAAATATAAATAATAATTTTTATACAATTGGATTAGAGCATATCACTAACAGAACACACTAGGGAGACCACCATATAAAGGAAAAGAGGCAAAAAAATCAATCTCCAGATCTGAAAATTTGAAAGGTGATGAAGCACAAGAAGGGACCCAATCCTTTAGTGAAACTAATTGAGGAAAACCTTGAGAAGGGATTTTCCCAATTTAGTGTTGCAGAGCTTGATGATGGAGTCCAAGATGAGGACTTGATGGTAGAAGAATCCACATAATGGTGGACCTGTATCCTTGATTTGCTTGTTTGTTTTCTTTTTCTTTGATTAATTTTGATGTATAAGCTTTTTATATGGAATTATTGAGGTGCAGGGAATGAAGGTTTCTGCCAGGTGTTCTGGCAATATAAGCGAGAACATAACTCCTCTATGATGGTCATTCTTGAACAACGAATTAGTAGAGAACAAGCAGATAATACTATTAGGAAGCTGGGTTTCGAATTCTCTTATCAAATCGAAGTAAATGGGTTCAAAGAGGATATTTGGGTACTATGGAATGCTGGCCAACACGTTAGAATTCTTGATAGCTCAATTCATTTTATTCACATGCAGGTGACCATTGATCCGCAAACCAGCATTCATTTGACTTGTGTTTATGCTAGCCTAAACAACAAGCTTCGGAAACATTTGTGGGATCAATTACTGCAGTTAGAAAGTATGGTGGGTAATAGTCCCTGATGTATGGGGGGTGATTTCAATGCGCGACTGACGGATGATGATAGACAGGGATGAGCTGAATCAGGAAGGTAGACTTGTCCTCATTTTCATCACTGGTTCCAACAGTGTAATTTACGTGATATGGATTTTCAGGGATCGAAATTCACCTGGTCGAGGAAGAACCTTATGGAAAGATTGGACAGATTATTTGCAAACTAAGAATTTTGGAATAGGTTCCTTTGTGCGACTGTCTTACATTTGCCTAAATTTCATTCAGAACACAAACCGATCCTACTAAAGACAGAGTCGTTGCTGCATAAGGTTAATAAGCGACCATTTCGGTTCATCAATGTTTGGGTCATTGACAGCTCTTTCAATAGGCTGGTGGACAATATGTGGAAGGAGGAGTCAAGTGTTATAGCAACTATTAAAAGATTCTTGAAGGAAGCATAGAGGTGGAACAGGGACACTTTCGGTCATATTGAGATGAGGAAAATAATAACACAGAGGAGAATAGTTGGGGTTGAAAAGGCTTTGGAAAATCATTACTCATACCAACTGAATTCAACCTTCATCGAACTACTAGAAGAATATGAGAAGGTTCTGTTACAGGAGGAAATTTACTGGTAACAGAAAGCTCGCTACAATTGGGTGGTCTTAGGAGATAGAAACACTGTTTTTTTCCATGCCAAGACTAAAGTGCGCAATAATAAAAACAGAATTGATATGTTGAAGCTAGACGGTAAAGTATGGTGTTGTGATGAAGAAGCTTTAAAGGAAGGGGCGAGGAATTTCTACACTCAGCTATTCACAAAAGACGACAATGTCATTGTTTTCAATTATAAAGGCTTATTCACAGATATTAATGTGGATGAACTCAAACGGCTTGATGATCCGGTCAATGAGGAAGAGGTCAGGAGAGCTGTATTTGATATGAGTCCATCGAAAGCAACATGCTATGATGGTCTGAACGCTTTCTTTTTCCAACCACAATGGTGGACAGTGGGCAGATTAGTGGTGAATTTTGTCAAAGAATCTTTTGAGTCGGGTACTTTCCCCACTGAGATAAACAAAACCCTCATTGTACTCATATTGAAAGTGGAGAATCCTGAGTCGTACAATCAGATGAGGCATATTAGTCTCTACTATGTGTTCTATAAAATTATTGCCAAAATTCTTGCAAATAAATTGAAGACTGTTCTGCCAGAGCTTATCGGCCAGGGACAAACAAGCTTTGTTCCCAGAAGAAACATAACTGAAAATATCATACTTGCACAGGAAATTGTCCATTCAATGAGGACACAAAGAAATGGAAAGTATATGGCCCTCAAGATTAACTTTCAAAAAGCCTATGATCGCCTTCGGTGGGAGTTCACAGAAGACACCCTAATGGAAGTACGTCTTCCTCCCAAATTTGTTAGTTTAGTTATGTTCTGTGTATTATTTGTTTCTATGCAGGTACTTTGGAATGGGAAACCGACAGACGAGTTTTGGACCTCCAAAGGGATTAGACAATGGGACTCAATCTCCCCATACCTGTTTGTTCTTTATATTGAGCGGCTAGCTCATGCAATAATAAACAAGTAATTGATGGGAAGTGGAAACCCCTGAAAGTATGCATAAAGGCCTCCTATTAGTTATCTATTTTTTGCTAACGAACTCCTTTTTTTGTAGGCCAGACAGGGAGCAAGTTTACTTGATGATTAAAATTTTGGAAGAATTTTTTGTTGCTTCTGGCCAAATGATCAACAAAGAAAAGTTTGTTATGTACTTGTCGAAAGGGGTTTCCAATAAAGCAGCAAAGATCTTTAGTAGCATGGTGGGGTTCAAACAGGAATCTGAGTTAAGGAGGTATTTAAGGGTCAATCTTCTCCACCAGGGAGTCAATAGATATACCTACCAAGGGATAATTGATAAAGTCTTAAAAAGGCTGGCCACATGGCATGCGAAGAGTCTTTCTTTGGCAAGTAGAATTACGTTTATCCAGTCAGACTTGAACGCTCTTCCTATATATACCATTCAAACCACTATGTTTCCCATGAATACTATCAATTAAATTGAGAAGCTTTGTAGAAAATTCCTATGGAGTGGGAATAAGGACGGGAGATCTATTGGTTTGGTATCTTGGCGGAAGGTCTGCCAACCTAGAGATAAGGGTGGCATTGGTCTTAGGAACTTACGACACTGTAATGGGGCATTCATGATGAAGCTTGCTTGGCAACTCCTTGTACTAATAAACTCTGGGTTCAAGTGCTAAGAGAAAAATACCTGAAAGGAACAAAGGACATACCAATGCAGTTTGCTACCAACACTAGCTCATACATTTGGAAGGGGATTAGCAAAATTTAGCCTATCATGCTTGAGGGAGTTCGATGGACAGTAGGGAATAGGCACAGGATAAAGTTTTGGAAGGATAAATGGATTGAGGATAAAAGAATGATGGATATTGCTACTGCTCAAGTGGACCACAGTGATGAAGATAAGGCAGTTCAAGAGTACACAACTACCGAAGGTATGTGGAACTGGGAAAGTTTTTAGTACTTACTCTCTGATGATATTTGTGATTTGATTGTAGGGATCAAACCACCAAAGGAGGAAGCGGGAAATGACCAACTCTATTGGCACAGAACTATAGGTGCAAATTTCACTGTTGTCTCGGTTTATGAATTGTTGGGTGAAATGGATTGGAACCTGCCAAATGACTAATGGAAAGTGATTTGGAATTTTTCGGGTCCGCAACAGGTATGTACTTTTCTGAGTCTTGTCTTATGTAATGCATTACTAACAAATGAACAGCGACATCGGAGGCACATTACATCAAACTGTGAGTGTGAGTGTTGCTCGGGACAAATTGAATCATGGAGCCATGTATTAAGACGCTGCTTCTTTGAGCAAGCTGTGTGGAATGACATTATTGACAACCATCTTAAAGGTGATTTTTTAACCATGTCTAATAATGAATGGTTGATTAATAATTTAAAAAGTGACACAAAAGGTGTCGATGGTACTGTTGGATTAAGGGCGATCAACATTAAGCTCCTTTTTATGTTTTGATGATAAGCAAAACGTTTGACTTGAAGAGAAATAAGTTGGAAAACTCGAAGTTGCGAAACAAATCACTGCAAGTGCTTCACGTACGTCAAGAAAGAGTCACATACATGAGAGAAGGCGTGAAGACAAGCAGAAGCAAATTGAATGATGAAAAGAGCAAACTCACGTACGTGAGAATATACTAACGTACATGAGACACATCTAACGTACGTAAGATAAACGTTGACGTACGTGAATCATGTTGGAGCTTGATCAACGTACGTGATATGAAAAACACACGTACATGAGCTGCAAAGATTCTCCGGTAACATACGTGAGGATAAAGTGACGTACGTGAGAATGACACAGATAGCAGCAGACAACATTAAATGCACTCCAACGGCTATATTCTCTTCTCCAATTATCATATGGCTTAGAAAAGCTATAAATACATTAAAAAAGGGCAAAAAAACATTGATGATCATATGCTTTCAAGTCCCAAATATTTTTATCATTCCATCACCCCCAAAACACCAAAATCAAGTTAGAGAAAAGATTATGAGCATCAATCAAACATATGTACTCCTAACATAAAGCTTTCACTTTTGTAAATTGTTTTGTAAAACTCTTTGAGAGTGGGGAAATGTTTGTTGTGAACCTATGAAAAACAACATTGTAATGATTTTAGAGGTTTGAGCCGTAATCAACCTTGAGTAGGCTTTAGAGGGGTGAGCCGTAATCAACCTTGTAGGCTTTAGAGGGGTGAGTCATAATCAACATTGTTGGCCTTAGAGGTTTGAGCCATAATCAATCTTGTAGGCTTTAAAGGAGTGAGTCGTAATCAACCTTGTAAGCTTTAGAGGGGTGAGCCGTAATCAACCTTGTAAGCTTTAGAGGGGTGAGTCGTAATCAACCTTGTTGACTTTAGAGGTGTGAGCCGCAATCAACCTTGTTGGCTTTAGAGGTGTGAGCCGCATTCAACCTTGGTGTAATGCTTTGTTGGATTGAGCCAGAATCAATCATCGTGATAATGAAAATCCTAAGTGATACTTAAGTAGTGGACGTAGGCATGGTTGGCCGAACCACTATAAATTGTGGTGTTATTTTCTCTCTTCATTTCAACTCGTTTCTGCTCTCCAAACTCAACCAAGGCATCGTCAAAAAAAATTTCCAACAAGTGGTATCAGAGCGTGTCTCCGTTCTAGAAGTCTTAACATCCTTGGAGCAAAGATCCTACATCATTGGAGATGCCAAATTTTGGTACTATTTTTTCAATTTTCTCAACTCTTATAATTTCTTTTAAATTGATATTTTTTTTATTTAAATAGGGGGAGAAAAGAAGTTTTAAAAATTATGCATCAATCATTTTTAATGGGGGAGAAATGATTTTTTCAAAATATTTTAAATGATACACAAATTGGTTTTTAAAGGGGGAGTTAAAACCTAAAAGACTTATTTTTATGCATGAATTGTTTTTTATAGGGGGATTGGAAATTTCAACATGATCACACATTGTTTATGATCCTAACATCTTGACAAGGATGAAATCCTTGATCAAGTTCATTGCGTTTGATGTAGTGCTTTAAATTCTTCAAAATTTTGTCATCATCAAAAAGAGGGAGATTGTTGGATCAAGGGTGATCAAAATTAAGTTCCTTTCTATGTTTTGATGATAAGCAAAACGTTTGACTTGAAGAGAAACAAGTTGGAAAGCTCGGAGTTGCGAAACAAGCCACTGCAAGTGCTTCACGTACGTCAAGAAAGAGTCACGTATGTGAGAGAAGGCGTGAATACAAGTAGAAGCAAATTGAATGATGAAAATAGCAAACTCACGTACTTGAGAATATACTAACATACGTGAGACAATCTAACGTACGCAAGATAAAAGTTGACGTACGTGAATCATGCTGGAGCTTGATCAACGTGCGTGATATGAAAAACACACGTACGTGAGCTGCAAAAATTTTTAGGTAACGTACATGACGATAAAGTGACGTACGTGAGAATGACACAAATAACAGCATACATCATTAAATGCACTTCAACGGCTATATTCTCTTCTCCAACGGTTATATGGTTTAGAAAAGTTATAAATACATCAAGAAAGGGCAGAAAACCATGGATGATCATATGCTTTCAAGTACCAAACATTTTCATCATTCCATCACCCCCAAAACACAAAAAATCAAGCTAGAGAGAAGATTATGAGCATCAATCAAACATATGTACTCCTAGTATAGAGCTTTCACTTTTGTAAACTATTTTGTAAAACTCTTTGAGAGTGGGGAAATGTTTGTTGTGAACCTATGGAAAACAACATTATAATGACTTTAGAGGTTTGAGCCATAATCAACCTTGGGTAGGCTTTAGAGGGGTGAGCCGTAATTATCCTTGTAGGCTTTAGAGGGGTGAGCCATAATCAACCTTGTTGGCCTTAGAGGTTTGAGTCGTAATCAACCTTGTAGGCTTTAGAGGGGTGAGCCATAATCAACCTTGTTGGCTTTAGAGATGTGAGCCGCAATCAACCTTGGTGTAATGCTTTATTGGATTGATTCGGATCAATCATCGTGATAATGGAAATCCTAAGTGAGATTTAGGTAGTGGACGTAAGCATGGTTGACCAAACCACTATAAATTGTGGTGTTGTTTTCTCTGTTCATTTCAACTTGCTTATGCTTTCCAAACTCAACCAAGACATCCTCGAAAAAATTCTCCAACAGGTACCCCCTGGAATATGGTATTTGGTAATGCTTGATGGTTTTTATGGAAATGGCGAAATGAGCAAGTTTTTAGCCACAAAATTACTACTCATATTAGTAGGCGCATAAAAGTTTATGCAAAAGAGGCCTTTTTGGCTTCTCAAAGGATCCAATCTAAGGATGCCCAAGAGCAACACGCACCTCTCAAAATTGGTTGGAAGTTGCCGGTGCAAGGACAAGTTAAACTCAACATAGATGGTTCTTACTTTTCCACCTCTGGAAATGGTGCCACCACTGGAATTATACGAGATGAGAATGGGAATTGGCTTCAAGGTTTTGCTATGAATCTTGGTAAGTGTAGCCTGCTTAGTGCAGAACTGTGGGGTTTATACAAAGGCTTAGAGTTGCTATGCGGGCAAGGCTTCAAGAATGTTTGCGTGGAGAGTGATAGCCTCATACTGTCAATATGATCAATTAAAAATAAATTTATGTGAACCATCATTAGGCCCTGGTAGATGCTATAAAGTCGTTGATGCGTCAGTATTGGGACATCCAACTAAATCATGTGTTCCGACAAAGCAATGTAGTGGCTGACTGGCTAGCAAAACATGGTCACTCTCTAAAACAGGGTTTCCATGTGCTACATCATCCTCCGATGGGCATTA